>JARHVA010000048.1:4602500-4785000 GCA_037957365.1 Torreya grandis
GGGAGCTCTCATGTGTGCACATTTTCCTTATTGTTCGGACATTTCCGTATATCATGTGATCTGTTCTTATTTATTCAGCATCACTTTAAGTCTTGTACTATAACTGCTTCAGTCATCAAATATTATAGTTAGGAAACCTAAAATTTGTAGGTGTTGGATATGTTGGCATTGCATTTTCATTGTTATGTGAAAGTACTAGTGGGATGATCTATAACAATGTGGTATGAATAGGTTGAAGTCAATCGGTCACATATGCACAGATTTTTTTAAATATTTACAATTACATGATATATAAAGATCCCCTACCCTCTTTCCTTATTGAATATTGATTGTAGAAAATTATTGATAATAGCAATTATTTTTCAGAGGCATGTGCCCTGAGCATAGTTATTAAATCCGGCTGGATCTGCATAAAATTTGATCAGATCCGGATTTTTTGGCTGGCCCAAATAAGTTCGTATATTTTGGATCGGATTTTTTTCCGATTTTTTTCAAGATTTCTGAATTTTTCAGATTTTTTGCCCTTCTGAGCGGGTTTGAATGTTCAATCTTGTTAACTATGGCCCTGAACCTATTTGACATCTTTCTTTCTCAGTCCCCAATAGTCTCAAGAGTATCAAGAGGTAAAAGTCCAAATATACCATATCCGAATATGAAGTCTACCTTGAACATGCGTGATGATTTTCATGATGCAAGACAAATAATATAAAGTAGGCATTCAATCATAAAATAATTTAAAATTCTTGATTTTCACGAAAGCATTCATTCATTTGATTTGTCCAATTGGCCGCTTATTTGGCACAATGTGGTCATGGTATGTTTTGCCAACATTATCTATACGGATTGTTCACATCATTAACAACATTTTATTTGCAAACAAATTGTAATAAATTTATTAATGTAGGTCCAATTATAGGAATATTATATTTTGTTTGAGCGCTGTCAATCTTTATTTCAAAAAAATGTTAAAGTTCTAAGATCTTTTGGTAACAATATAGGCTCATGTAATCAAGCTTACCGTCCAATTCCTATATAAGTTCCATTGATGACCTTGAGGGATTCCTTAATCATTCTAAAGATCATTATTCATTTCATACTCATTTGTTACTGACCTCAAAAGAATTTTGCATCTTCGTTTTGAAGTGGATGTTTCCTTTTTATTCTTGAAATCTTAGGCCACGATACTTGTTTATTTTTACAAGTAAAAGTTCTTCTGTTACATCTTCACGGAACTGAGCAATTGATTCCCTTGACTCTTGACTTGTACCCAGATTCGAGTGAAGTTATTGATGGACTAGAATAGAGATCTAGGTGCCTTAGGTGGGTGTATATTTGTCTTTTTGGTGGTAATAGGTAGTAGTTAGGAACTTAGGTGCATGTTTGAAGCTTAAAAAAAAATGTAAATCAATCATAAGCCTGTTTGATGTTTACTGCTTCAACTGTTTTTAATCTTCTAGACGTTTAGATTATATGAAGGGATTAGAAACTCCAGTTAATGCTTTCCCTTTAAACATATTGATTGAAACAAGTTTTTGCTAGATTTTGAATATCGTCAAAGCAATCTTATTCCAAACAATTCATGCACAACCTTCTGAATAAGAGAAAACACATGCAGGTCTTATATTTTGAAGAATACTTTCCAAGTGCTGTTACAGTTTCAATGGTACAAGCTTTAAAAAGTGTTGATTGGAAAAAATATGGTTTGAATATGAAAGACATTGAGTTGGACAGCTTTGGTGATGCTTCCATTGAATGGGAAGGACTGCAGACAACTACGACTTTCGATATTGTTCTCCACAGATATAAAACAGAATATCCAGCTGCAAATGTGTTTCATTCTGTACAAGTTATTTGACATTTGTCTTCTCAGTTGTTTGAAGCCTAAAAGCTTTTCGATTATTTATCCTTAGCTTGTTACAAATGCTTAAAAGGGAAAAAGAAGAAATTTTCTGAAGTGGTGATTGTCAAGGAAGCTTTGGGGATGGCATTGTGCGAACTGAAAGAAAGCAATCCAGAAGTTTTTCTCAGCCAACGAGCATGCAAGGTATACTTAAATTGCATGGGTAGGAAAAAATATATTCTTAAATTTGATGCTGATGAATCAACCTTCACTTCAAGCTTCATGGTTTACCATATTCTGGGTTTATCCATAATTTTCCCTTTAAATGATCAATTACAAAGGTATTTTGTACAGTTGAAAATTCTTTTTCTTCCTTTTATCAGTTACGCTCTCTTTGCATTATCAGGCTCCATCCTGGTTAATTGTAAGAATCTGTGGCTTTTGATGGTTTTTGAACCTGCAGATGAAAACATATGCACCAGATTTGTCAAGATCTATTTCTGGTTTAATCATGTCATCAAATGACATGGATTTCAAAGAAGACTGTGCCCGTATTGTTGGGATTTCACTGGAAGATTTGCATCAAGAAACATTGATGTCTTGCATCCACAAAAAGATTCTTGACGTTATCAACATGACTGACAGAAATCCAAACAAAAGAGCTGCAAATACAAATGCTGAAACTACATGTGAGAAACCATTTAAAAAAGAGCCAGAGGATGAAGATGACAATGAACACGACCTGGATGAAAATAGAAGCATATGGGACTTCATCTAGGCTAAATCGTGTACACTAAAAAGAACATGTTTCCTTGATTTGCAACCAGAACAAGAAATAGTCACTTTTCCATGAGGAATGCACTCATTATACCAAGCATATAATTCTTTCATACGGATTAAAAAAAAAATCTCTTTCTGTCAGATATGACATCTTCATTTTCGCTAAAAGATTCTGCTGCTTTTCCATCCACCTTCTTAATGCTTCTTAGTTTCATATTAAATTTTGACTAAGCCTTGAAATTTCGGCTATGCCATGATCAAAAGCCCAATTTACATATTTTTATAATTTGTTGCAGCTTAAGACATGGTTCTTAAAAAAACTTGCTTTGGTGTATTTCAGTTCGTGCAACAACATTCAAGTTAACCCATCTTGAAGCTTGGTCTTTTGAAAAGTCTCTTTCTAATAAGAGGTGGTCTACTAGCGGGTAATCAGCAGGTGGGCAGAAAAAGAAGAAAAAAGAGCTAAGGGCCAAGCTGGATTTAGACCGAAGCACTCTATCTACTATTGATCATGGAGCTACATTAGGTTCTTGATTGAAAAAATATGGAACACTCAAGGAGACGAGGCCTTTTGCTGCTTTGTCGACTTCAAAAAAGCCTTTGACATGGTCCCCCGTGACAAACTTTGGAATAGGATGAAGGAGCTGGGGGTTCTGGATGAGCTTAGAGTGGCTGTCCATAGATTATATGAGCAAGTAAAGGCTAAAATCAGAACTAATGATGGAATGTCAGAGTGTTTTGATAGCGATATAGGTGTCAAGCAGGGTTGCTCACTTTCGCCAACTTTATTTGGACTGTACATTGATAAATTAGAAGAATGGTTAAATAAAGATAACGGGGAGGGGATTCAACTAGCTAAGTATGTTATAAAACTGCTTCTTTATGTCGTTGACTTCATTTTCATTGCCAAAACAGCCAACAGCTTGAGGGAACATTTGAGAGCACTTGAAACTTTTTGTCAAGAGGTTGGAATGCAGGTGAACACAAACAAAACTAAAGTAATGATCATTTCTCTGAAAAGAAAAAAGAAACAATATACCTTTACCTTTGAAGGCATCATGTTAGAGATAGTCAAGGAGTACAAGTACTTCGGGCTTGATTTTCACCACAGCTCAGCTAGGAAACGTGTAGAGCAAAAAGAATCCAAGGATGGAAAGCATTGTACTCTCTTCAAAATAGGTGCAGGATTGCGGAGTTATGGGATTGGAAGACCAAGAGAACACTCTTCGGTTTGTTGGTTATCCTAGTGATCCTCTACGGGTGTGAAATTCGGGGCAGCAGTATGTCAGATCAGAAATGGAAACAAATAGAGAGAATCCAGAAACACTTCATCATAAGCAGTCTCAAAGTCAAGAATTCGGTGCCATATGAAATCCTACTTGCCGAAACGGGGTCCTTCCCTCTAGAGGCATCGGCGATGATACGGTTACTAAGCTACCTCATGAAGATTCAAAACATGAAGAAGCACAGGTGGCCTAGACTAATTATGGAGGAATAGCTAACTAGAAGAAAGAACACTTGGAGGAAGCAAAATGACAAATGGGTAAAGAGGTGGGATATTAGCATGTAGGGGTGCTCAAATACTAATGAAGAAATAAAAGAATATGTAAGAAGAAAATTCAAGTGCATCATGAGGACAAAACAAATGGGCCGTAAAAATGAATACTACCTCAAAGAATTCAACCCCACAAGTGATTTTGAAGAAAAAGCCTATATAGGAGCAGACATTAAGTGGAAAGCGAAAATGCTGATTGCCCAACTTAGGATGAGCTCTCATCATCTTAGGTGTGAAACGGGTAGATGGCTAACTCTTAAAGAGGATTGGGAGGAGAGAATATGCCTCTTTTGCAACAGAGGCGTGGTGGAGACAGAACGACACTTCCTCTTGGAATGCGAGGCATACAAAGACATCCAATACAGTTATGGTGAAACTTTGAAAATCACCAACTTGGACACCCTATTTGAAGCGACAAGGCTGGGTAATACGACGAACTTCATGATCAAACTTCACAGCAGAAGGGAAGATCTCAAGAAGGAAGTTCAGGGAACTTAGGGAGCGTTTTTGTCATTGAGGTCTCGTTTTGATGAGGAGGTGCGCGACTGATGGGTCCCATAGGCTGCTGCGGTCTCGTGGACATTATTAAAATCCTTCATTCATTCAATCCTTTGTTGTTGAGGTTTATTCATGAGTTAGTAACCACACACAAGGTTAGCGAAGCCTTAGGGTTCACATATAGTCATGTGCTAAACATATTAGAAATTACTATGACAGCTATTCTATTTAGAGTGCATATACAATAAGATGATCACAAAAGATATTACAATGTATTACTTGGTTGATTAATAAAGTATTATATAAAAAATCTCGCCACATAATAATTACCTTTTCTCTTCTTGCAATTTATTCTTTAGTGGTGATCATTAAAACACCATACAAGAATTACCTTTTCTCTTCTTGCAATTTATTCTTATTGATGATCATTAAAACAATAGATTTGACATTCGATTCAAGCCCTAAAGGCATGCAAGAGTATCAAAGTTTAATTCAATCATTGATGTATAGAAGATGTACCTCTAGGGACACAGTATATGGATGAACAAACTTGCCAAGTAATTTTTCAATTCATCTATTTGGATTCAACAAACTTAACTTTATCAATGTTTTGAGTTCATATTCTAGATCCTTATTCATGAATAAATAAATTAATAACTTAGGATTGCAATCAGGGGGAAATTAGTATTGTGTTAATGAATTAAAAAAATCAATCAAAAAAACATTAAACTAACACCCTAAGCATATCTCAAAGGGGGAGCTTAGTTAACAAAACAAAAATAGAAAAACACAACTAAAACATGAAAGAAAGACCTTTCACCTTCATTAGATGCTCCAAATTATTTGTTGTAGTGGTTTGCTCGGTTTATGCTTATGAAGTCTGCATCAATGGAGTGTGGCTATTTCCATTTTTTCGTGGCACCATGTTGGGCTTTGGCTTGGCTTGGATCAATATTTAGGCATTATAACACTAAGATGCAATGATTTTGAATGCATTTGGGCATTATAAGTTTGTCATAAAAGAGCTTAGAATTCAATAGGCAAAGCTTTTTATTTATAGATTTTCAAAAATGGTTAGAATCAACTTGAACCATCCATCTCAAGATGGAGATGTGTGGCTAAGAATTAATTCAATTATATAATTAAAATTCATAAATAGGTTCATCAATATTTGGAATAGAAGAGCATCAAATAGGCATTGAGGGTTTTAATGAAACATATGAGGGGTTAACATTGATATTTTATGCATTTATGGCTTAGGGATGTCTTCCCAAAAAATGATGTCACTTAATGATGCAAATATTCAATTTCAAAAAGAAATTATTTAACAAGTTCCATAGAATTTTTAATTAGGCTCATGATTTGGTTTAATTAGCTATTAAGCATAATTAAGCATTTTGATGCAAACTTTAGCTCTTTGTGCACATATTACTCAAATTGGTCAGAATGTCTTGTTATTGGCTTGAAATTTAACTGAATTGAAATTAAAATGCGATCTTAAATGCGTTGGATCCATTATCTTATTTAAATGATGTTAACATCAAATAACAAGGGCACATGTCTTGTACAAAAAATTTGACAGGAAAAAACAATATAGAGCACCTAGGTGCAAAATTGGTATTTTGACTTGAAATGATATGATCAAAGTTAGCTGGCCTATAAATTGCATTGTCTCATTTAATGATACTTTGACCAAAATTAGCACTTGAATATGTCAGTTTCAAAGCTTTTAATGTGTTTTAGTGTTTTTAGGTCAAATTGTGCATTTTGGTAAGAATTGGTCAAAACCTTGGTTGGAGGTCATTGGTGGCTAGTTTTAGGTGTCTACAGTTTGCCTCTGCTTGGGAAGGTGTTGCAAGTTATAAGCACAATAATGTCTTCTCAAAGAATGAAAAGATCATGTATGCTTAGCACTTGAATATATCAGTTTCAAAGCTTTTAATGTGTTTTAGTGTTTTTAGGTCAAATTATGCATTTTGGTAAGAATTGGTCAAAACCCTGGTTGAAGGTCATTGGTGGTTAGTTTTAGGTGTCTACAGTTTGCCTATGTTTGGGAAGGTGTTGCAAGTTATCAGCGCAATAACATCTTTTCAAAGAATGAAAAGATCATGTATGCCTACAACTGCAACGATGATGAACTAACTGCATGATGCCCCTTCGAGGAAACGGTTGGCACAAGGAAAGGTTGGCAAACAGTCCCTCGAAAAGAAAGAAGCGAAATGAGGGGACCAAAAAAAGAAAAATGATGGAATGAAAACACAATGAGTTTGAAAAAGTAGTCAAAATCATTGAGAATGCAAGTGGGACGGTGTACAATGGTTTGCCCAAAGGCGGTTATAAGCATTGTACCCTAATAGTGGCAACGTGGTATGAAAACATAATGATTTGTCTAAAAGTAGTTATAATCATTGAGAAGATGGCGTTGTCTTAGGTAGAACAGACAAACAAGATATCAATATGCCTTTGTATGAGTAAAAAAAGTAAAGGGGTGACAACACAATGATTTGCTCAAAGGTGGTTATAATCATTGAGAAATGTAAGTGGGACGATGTGCAATAGTTTGCCCAAAGGCAGTTATAAGCATTGGACCCTAATTATGACAAACATGATTGATTGGCTAATGATGATGGTAACTTAACACAGAGGGTAATGATGAATTGGAACAACCTGCTAGTAGGGAGATGTGTGTCCGAACTAACAAATATTGAAATTCGTTCGTTGTTTAATTACTTTATTTGGGATATGATTGGGATTGAATCGATATGTTGGTGTCGAAGAGATGTCGATGCCGCCATTACTGAATAAACTTCCTGAAGCTGAGGTTTGTTGTAACACATGTCGGTAGGCATCATGGTAGAATATCATGAGGACTTGGTAGAAATATGCATAAGGACTGACTCTCGTAATCCAATACTCAATAGAAAACAATGCATCAATGATAGAAACCATGATGCCAATGTAAACGTATGAATATGGATGGATTCAAGTGTAAGTGTGGGCAAGGAATCACCCAATGAACGCTCATAGACTAAATCAAGGCATCAGTACATAAAGAAAACAAACAAGCACACAAACAAAACAATCAAAGAAACAAACAAAAAACCAAACAATATAAACCATACGAACATTGCCTCTAGAAAATAGGTGACAACTTAACAAACTAACAAAATGGCGGAATAAAAGAAAAGGAAGGGGGTGACCAAGTTGTCTCCATATGCATTAGGTAAGTGGACACTATCTACATAGTTTCATAAATGTAATATCCAACAAAAACTTAAGGCCAAATGTAGTTCTCTCAACAAATCGGAAAAAAATGATAACAGATAAAAACAAATAGAATGGATGTGATAGAATAGGAATGGTCTTGCAAAACAAGTGCGTGGGAGAAAAGGCCAAAAAAGATGGGGGAACTAAGTGACAAATGATTGGCTTGTAATTTAGTAAGGGTTCCCAGAATCTTTAAGATAGAAAAGTGGTCAATGTTTTTGGTTTTTTTAATCAGTTTTACAAATATTTTTTGGAATTTTTAGAGTATCTCAACTCGATCGAGAATGAAAAGATACTAAATGGTTCAAGCTCACAAAACAACGAGAGCGTTACTTAGGTTGCTCGCAAAATAGCGAGAGTGTGGCTTAGGTTGCTCATAAAACGATGAGAGCGTGGCTAGAAAGGGTGACTGAGCTAACCTCAATAAGTATCAAACGCTGCCTACATAGTCCCAGAGTAGGATCTCAAGTCACTGTAGTTTTGTCCTAAAATGGAGGAATATGACTAGTATAGTAGCCAATTCAAACAAAACAGGTACAGTTGGGATAAAGGCATAGTTTGACATAGGAAATGGCAAGTTGGTATGTCAAGGCTCAATAAACAAATGTTGCCCTTAGTTTGCTTATAGGTGGTTATAACTAGGATACAACGACATAAATCAATGGTACTAATTTACCCATAGGCAGTTATAATTAGTAGCAAGACCAGTGATAAGAAAGAAACAACAAATGAATGGTGCAACTGCCAAAATTTCTGTCATACTGCTCCAAAATACTATCTCTGTCTGAAATGCTTGAAACAACTGCTAAGATTTATCGGATTCATTGGTGTTGAAAATGTGCAACTAATGGAGAAACCAAGATCAAACAGGCTAGGTAGATAGGATTCAAGACATGCTTGGTCGATAGAACATAATGGTAAAACATATAAGTAATAGGCTAAGAGGAATGATAAGAATGATATTCGTACAAAGAAGAATAGTGATAAAGTGTCACAACTGAAATGGTCCTTATAGACAATACACCATAGTGCTCAAGCATAGTATCGTTTGAGTTGAATAATATTCATCGGCTCAGGAAGTTCATCTCCGTCTAGTGTGGCGAGTTTGTATGCTTTTGATCCATAATCTGTAGTAATGATGAAAGGCCCTATCCAATTTGGTTTGAATTTATCTTTATGCTTCTTTTTGGTCGTGGTATTCTTTTGCTTTTCTTTAAGAACAAGATCACCAAGTTCAAATGTTCTATATTTGACGCGTCGATTGTAGTGGCCTTTGAGTTGGTTCTGATATCCATGAAGATTGTTGAGCACACCTGTGCATTTTTCATCAAGTAGGTCTAGCTCTTGCAGACGAGCTACTCGATAGTTGTGATCATCTAGGATATGCTTGAAAGATATGCATAGTGAAGGTAACTCAACCGCAATAGGAAGTATGGCTTCTGTATCATAAACAAGTGAATATGGAGTGACTCTTGTGGGGGGTATGGTGATTGGTACGGTAGGCCCAAAGGGCACGAAATATTTGAAGGTGCCAGTCGCGACCAACATCGTTGTCAATGTTTTTGAGAAGGTTAACAATTGTTTTGTTGGATGCTTTGGCCTGACCATTACCTTGAGGGTAATATGCCGTAGAGAAATGTTGTGTGATGTTGTATTTGGCACATAGCTTGTTGACATCCTTGTTCTTGAAGGATCCTCTATTATCAGATATAATGTCGGAGGGGATACCGTAGTGGCAAATGAGATGGTTGAAGATGAACTTGGAAATCTGTTTTCCAGTCACGTGAGGGGTATAACTTCAACCTACTTAGTGAAATATTCGGTGGCGGTAAAGATATGTTTATAGCCATCTGAAGATATAAGATTGATTTTCCCGATGAGGTCGAGGCCCCATGTAGCAAATGGCCATGGTGTCAACATTGGTTTCAGAGTCTTGGCTGGGGCATGAATCAGATTGGCATGTCGTTGATATTTGTCACAATTCTTTACATATGCAGTTGCATCTGCATCCATTGTGGGCCAATAATAACCAATACGCAAAAGTTTTTTGGATTAGACTGCCCCGCTGAAGTGGGCTCTGCATACTCCATGTACTTCCTGTAACGCTAGTGTAAATTCTGTGAAAGTTAAACCATGAAGCAGAGTTCCATCAAAAGTACGATGATAGAGGGTTGATCCAAGTAGAGTATAACGAGTGGAGTGATGGATAAAGGCTTTGATTTATTTTCGGGATAGGTCAAGTGGCATAACTTGGTCATGAAGATAATTCTAAAGGTCTGAATACCAAATAGAATTAGGACCAACAATATCACAAATCATTGCAACGGTTGAAGGTTCATGAGTTGGTGCAGACAAATTTTTTACGAGGAACTGATACTCTCTAGCTTTGTCCGTTTGTCAAATCAGAGAGTCGATACTAGCCATTGCATCTGCAGTTCTATTACTAGCCCTTGGTATATGCTCAAATTGGATATTTGCAATTTGTTGTTTTAGAGTGTCAACCATAGCTTTGTAAGGAACCAACTTGTCATCTTTAGTTTGGAAATGGTCTGTGACCTGATTGATGATTAATTGAGAATCACCATAAACCTTGTGATGAGATATGTTCCATTGTACTGCTTGTCAAAGACCTGCAACAAGTGCTTCATACTCGGCCATGTTGTTTGTACAAGGAAAATTGATTCTTGAAGACTTAGGAATTAGATCCCCCATGGTATTATAAATAAGAGGTCTGCTCTCAATCCATGTGTAGTAAATGATCCATCAAAATACAACTTCCAATGTTGTTCTTCAAGAGGTATGTCAATGATGGTCATTATGGATTCATCCAGAAATTGGAATGTGAGTGGCTCTATGTCTGCAAGGGGTGCTTCAACAAATTGATCTGCAAGGATTTGTCCCTTGATTGCCTTCTGATTGACATACTCTATGTCAAACTCACTAAGAAGCATGATCCACTTGGCCATTCTACTTTGTAAATCTATTTTAGATAACAGATACTTGAGCGGATCTACTTTTGAAATGGCCATGGTCTTATTGTTCAACATGTAGTGTCACAATTTCTGAGCTACGAAGACCATGACTAGACAAGCTTTTTCAATAGACGTATAATTGTGTTCATACATGACCAATGTATGGCTTAAGTAGTATACTGCATGCTCTTTTCCATTGTCATCATGTTGAGCTAGAAGGCCCCCCAAGGCACTATTTGTAACTGATAGGTACACCAAAAATGGTTTTTTTGGCATAGTGGGTAACAAAACGGATGGATTTGCTAAGTAATCTTTTAGCTATTGAAACGCTGTTTGGCAATGATTATCCAAGTGGAATGCAACTGTCTTCTTCAGAAGATGTATAAATAAATGACACTTGTCTGCTAACTGAGATATGAAGCATCGGATTGGACTAGATCTTGCCCTGCAAACTACGAAGCTGCTTCAAATTGGTTGGTGGTGGCATCACTATTGTAACTTGGACTTCGGTTGGATCGACTTCAATGCCTCTGTGAGACACAATGAAGCCAAGTAATTTGTCGGATGTTACTCCAAATACACATTTCTTTGGATTCAATTGGATTTTGTACTCACACAGTCTTTCAAATATTCTATGTAGCACTGCTAGTGGTCGAGCCTAGTTTTTGATTTGTCTTGTATGTTGTTGACGTAGTCTTCAACATTATCATGCATCATATCATGAAATACGACGGGCATGGCTCTTTGATATGTAGCTCCGGTATTTTTAAGACCAAACGACATTACCTGATAACATAATGTTCCCCATGGAGTGGTTAATGTTGTCTTGTGTTGATTTTTTGGTGCTATTCTAATCTAGTTATATCTTGAAAAGCCATCCATGAGTGAAAGCATCTTATAAACCGTTGTGAAGTTGACGATCATGTCAATATTAGGCAATGGAAAGTCATTCTTAGGACAAGCTTTGTTTATGTCTCGAAAATTAGTATAGATTCTGATTCCTTCTGGTTTTTTGCTAACAGGTACAACATTAGATATCCATTCTAAGTAGTCAATGGATCGAATACATCCTGCTTCTAAGAGTTTTTCCAACTCTTTCTTTATTAATACAACAATGCGAGGATGCATCTTGCATAACCTTTACTTAACTGGTTTGGCATCATGATTTACCATAAGGTGATGTAAAACCAAAGTGGGGTCCAAACCTGGCATGTTAGAATAAGTCCATGCAAAGATATCTACAAATTCTCTCAATAGAGTTGTAAAGACTTCACGTTCTTCCTCAGTGAGGGACACACCTAATTTTATCCATTTCAGGTCCGATGGAGTCTTGATGTTTACTTATGTTGTATCTTCGACTAGAAGGTTCGAGCCATCTTCTAGGATAGTAGGCAAAGACTTGAACTATTGGTGTTGGCCATTTTTTTGGCCCACATACCGAATTGTGCCCAGATGGATCTAGTAGCTAATAGATGAGCAGATGTTATAGGTTAAACGAATAGACCAAAGAGTTTTATAGTGCTAACAAAGATTTTGAAACACTTTAAGATTGCTTAAAGTGTATTTTATCAAATTCTAAGGGACAGGTCTGCATAGCCAAGAAAAGGTTCTTGAGCAGTTTTCATGGCGAACCAAGCAGCTCAAGCATTTCAAGCATGACTCCATTAGAACTACGAGCTCCATCAGTGGAACTACTTTGCTTAAATTGCCTTATAAGTTGCAAGTCTCAAAGGGTCAAAGTGTTTTGGGCCTACTTCCAATGTAAAATCGGATTTTCCATGTGTTAATTCTTGTTGCTTAAGAAACCTGAGTTACTCATTGCTCCTCTCTAGAATAAATTAGGTTTTCCAAGTTGTTTGTCTTATAAAGTTTTATGAGTAATAAGTTATTCCCCCTAGCAAACCTGATTTACTCTTTCCTTTGCTAGTCGGGTTTTCGGTAGAGCTTGACTTATAAAGTTTTCACAAGAAGTAGTGCGGGTTTGTAAACCCGATTTGTTCTCTTCAATGTTAATCGGGTTTGGCAGGGTGTAAGTCTTCTTGTCCCAAGACTCTCATTTGTTCTCTTTAGTGTTAATCAGGGTTTCCCTTCGTGAAGACTTCAGACTTTCCTAGGCACATAACTTAAAAAGAACTTTATGAGTAATCAATTGCAAAAAGTTTGAAGTAATGGACCAGTAAAATTCTGGATTACTCATAATAGTACAATTTGGGTTATTCGAGAAGCCTGACTTCATAAGCAGGCCAGTAGAAATCAGGGATAAACATGAGTACCAGCAAGTAAGTTGTGAATTATGGATAGCCTGGTCAGGCAAACAGTCCAAGTGGCTAGTAGATGGAATTTAATGAGGGCTTTCATCCTTCAACATGGCTCCCTCTCTCGACAAATGGCCATTCAAACATAAATGTAGCATGGCTCGAGCAGGTTAAAACACATGGAGGCCTCATTTTCTCCTTCAGGACACGTGAAAATGAAAGTGACCATGCCATTTTAAATGCAAAATTCTTTTCAGCTGCAAGGGAAGCAACGTTCCAGCTACTTATAACATGGCTCTTGAAATATGCCAAAGAGAGACTTGAACGCACAGGAAGGGCTCGAGAAGATCTACAACGATCTTGAGCGGCGCAATTAGTAGCACAAGGGAGGATGACATCAGAGTCCCAGCCATCAACGACCTCTTCTTTCTTCCTTTTCTCTCTCCTCCCTTTTTTGATATAAATAAGAGGCCTTGGAGCCAAGAATGGATCTCTGGATTGGCGTTAGAATTACTTTGCATAAATAGCTTTGTAAAAGACTCTTTTGAAGCAATACAAGGAAGACTTTGTTGTTTCTAGTTAAAACAAGTGTGCACATTCGGTTTCATTTGCAAAATGTATGATTGTCATTCATCACCTGTGATTTTTTTCAGCACCTTGCTTTTGATCCTTTCGATTTTGTGCAGGATTGTGTGTCGAGCTCTCTTTGAAGTGTTACTAGTTCATAGTGTCTCTCGTAGACCTATTTTTGTTATCCTTCAAAGCGTAAGGCTTCCCCTCAACCTCCACATAAAAGCTCCATGCCTATGGCCTTGAGATAGAACCAGCATAGCCTATGTCTTGTTTGGGTTCATCAATAGTTGGCTTTTTTCCCAGACCAAATGGATCACTTCAGTTTGGCTCATCACCTCCCTTAGCTTAGATTTCTTTTCAGTCATCCTCTTATCCCTTTTTTAAGCTAATATTAGATTCTAGTGTGGGAATCAAGAGCTGAAGTGAAGCATCTAAGGAACTAGCTTCATAAAAAAGCCTAGAGTTTCAATGTCATCATAGGATACCCACATCCTGAGGTTGTCCCCATGCTTGTAGATGGAAGGTGAGAGACCTTGAATAACTCTCGCACAAGGGTACAATTCCAAGCTATAACAGTTCTGGCACGCACGGTGGGACTCACTACCATTTTCACTATCATTTTTTATGGAAGATTGGTCAAGTTTGATGATGTTTTGATCAATTTGTAGTGGTGGTAGTTTTCATCTTCCAGCATTTGACGACTCCAAAGAACACCCAGCTATTTGATGGCAGAGCAGTAGCTATCTTTCATGCCAAAGGTGACTACAAGATCAACTTCTATATGTATTCCTTTTGAGTTTGTTGAATTACCTTTAAACTCATCAAGAAGGTTAAGGTTCGCCCATACTCACCCTTACATAAAAAGCTACTTTCCTAAACTAGTCATAAGGTATACCTACGCAAGAAGGTCCTTATTAGCTCCTCTTGCTACCATGATTCCCTATAGAGCTTTTGTGGGCTTTAGCGGCCATGATCCTTTAAATTTGTCACAATATGACTCTATGTCAGTAGCAACCCTCAAAAGTGTCCCATATTACACAAGAGATCAAGTTGTAACTCCTACTGAGCACATAACGGACATAGTAATTTCTGTAACATTCATAATATCACAGTGGAGAACATGGTTGTTAGGATATTGGTTGTATCCTTCAAGGGAAAGACATTAGATTGGTATAGGGGCCTAACTTCTAATTCTATCCACTCATGAGATGAGATGGAAACAACCTTTTGTAAAAGGTTTGTAGATAAGAGTGATCGTATGTCACTTACAGAGTAGCTGACCACAATCAAGAGAGCTCCCCACGAAGTCATGCAAGACTTCAATACGAGATTTCAGAAGGCATGGGATAGAATTCCAACAGTTGTTAGACCATCTCTGAACTTTGCTTTCTTTTATTACTTGAAGGCTCTCAACAACGATATAGTTGTAATGATCCAATCCATGGGAAGGGGCATACTGCGAAATGCATACAAGGTGGCCATTAAAGCAAAAAATTTCTTGGTTCAGGCAGGCAAGCTTACTCCCAGACCCCCAATACCTCTTTTTTTTGAGATCAGACCACCTCTTGCAGTCTTTCCTCCACTTGATGTTATACTTCCAACACCAACAATTGTTGTTGTGCCCTCATCAAAGCAAGAAAAAGCCTCCACTAGTGGATCCAGCGACTCCCAAGAACAAAATAATTACTTGGAACTGAAAATAATGCTCCAATCTTTGGGGAATGATGTAGTCAATGTCAAGAGGCAACAAGCTTACAACAAGCCATATCAAGCTTCATACCAGCCTCAACAACAACCTTATCAAGCAAATAGACCACCCTACAAAGGAAATTTCCAAGGACAGGGGCAACCTAACTATGCTAAATAACATAATTATAATTTAAATGCTGCAGGGCCTTTCAATTCCTTAGTTCCGGTTCAGAACAACATGGCTCAGGAGGCTGAATGGACAATGCCTTGGAATCATTCTTTTGGGCAATCCATTGTCCCAACTAATGGCTCTAACCAGGCGTTCAATGATCAATGGAAACATGCTGTTGCTTATGGGTATAGCCAAGCTCTTATGGCCCAAAGCATGGAGGTGCCCACAATGACAAAGCAGTAGCCTCCACAAAAATAAGGCTAGATCAAGGATCAAACCAGTCGGAGGCCACAATGTTCATCAGTGAACAAGATGAGTGCTATGCATCCAATCAACAGGCCATCCCCAATTTGGCTCACGTCCCAGTCTCAACAAACACAAGTTTCAAGAGAAGGAATATGGGTGACAACCAGGAATCTTTCAAAGAACGTCTTGTCACCGCTCCTTCATTGATAAAGCCAACAACAGTAGCTCCCAAAACCCAGGGAAAGGCTAGTGGTATGCCTATCACCATTGTGGAGTAGATGAAGAAATCCAACGTGAGCATACCAATATGGGACATGTTTTCCATGCCTGGCCAAGTAGACATCCTTCAAGAAGGATTGTCTAAGATGAGTGTTGTGATAGCTACAAGTAAACAACCAAGCAAAGAAGATGAGATGCAACCAAGAATCCTTTGGGAGAAAGGTCAGGTAGTGTGACCAAACCCCCCTTTCTACATTTCATTAATCATCGGTGATTCCTTGGTGCATAACTATTTGGTGGATAGTGGGGCCAACAACTTAGTCATGCCAAAGTCTATAGCTGATCAGTTAAACCTCAAGTATGAGCTGCAGACCAAGGGAGTCCTGCAACTTGATGGTTCTTCCACAAAGCCATCAGGTATCATCAAGAATTTGAGCTTAACCCTGCATACTTGTCCTATTGTTTCTGTGGTGCAGGACGTGCTGATCCTTGATGTTACTCCTCGCTTTGCTTTATGTCGCTCGACGGAGTTCACAGTCAAGATTGGGGGTTACCTTGCAGCAGATTGGTCTTACATGGCGTTAAAAAAAAGGTATGGGACTAAGGTCTCAATCAAGGCTGAACCCATGGCACAATTCCACATTGAACCCCATCAACTAGATAACATAAACCTCAATTGTATTATCCTTGATGAGGATGAGTTTACAATTGGGCAAGACTGAACACTCATCTTGAAGAGGTTTCAGACTTGTTCTTGGATGAGCTATGGTGAAATAACGAATTTTTCAACCCTTTAGAAGGTGTTGAGGAAAGAGACATGGGTGTCTATCTACTGCATGAAGAGAATCAACCTATGCCTTCCCTCATTGGACCTAAAGAAGACCCCAATGGTTTATGGAAATTGTTTTTTGATGGCTCAAGGAATAAAAATGGTGTAGGTGTTGGGGCAATGTTGGTTTCTCCTTCAGATAACAAACTTTTCTCTTCCTACAGGTTCCATTTCAATTGCTCTTCAAATGTAGCAGAATATGAAGGCTTGATCCATGGCCTTTAATGGGCCAATAAAAGAGGAATCATACTGCTGCAAGTTTATGGGGATATCGAGCTCATAGTAAACCAAGTCAAAGGCATAAACGTTACAAATAATTCCTTGATGAGGTCCTAAAAAAATCGAGTGTGGGACCTAATTGAAGATTTTAAGGCCTTTGACATTCAAGTTGTCCCAAGAAATCAGAACCAGTGTGCTGACAGGTTGGTAGCCGTGGGAGCTCAATTTGACATTCCAAGTGAGCTGAAAGAAGCTAAGGTTCAGCCACATGTCAAGGTGGTGGTGAGGCCATCAGTGCCAGATAATGAAGTTCACTGACAGGGTTTTAAAAGTGACAAGCAAATTGCTTGTTTCTTATAGCAGGATGTTGAGTTCTTCTCCAATCAAGCTAAATTGCAACATCAATATGAGGATTAGATTGTCCGTCCAAAGTCGAACAAACTTCCTAAGGGTCTGGGTACACTTGAGGGCCTTTTTTCATGAAGGTAAGCAACAAGGCTAAGAGGCACACTTTTATAGCACTTTGCCAGGAGCATGCAGACATTTTTGCTTGGGAGTACAACGACCTGAAAGGTTTTAATCCGAAGTTAATTCAACATACCATAGAATTGGAGTCCAATGTCAAGCATGTAAGGTAGAAGCAAAGGCCAATCAACCCCAAGATAGAAGAGCTGATGAGGAAAGCGTTAACCAAATTGATTGAGTCCAGGATCATCTTTCCCATCAAGCACTCATCATGGGTAGCCAACTTGGTGTCCGTAAGGAAAAAGAGTGAGGAGATTAAGTTGTGTGTGGACTTCAGATATTTGAACAAAGTCTCCTTGAAGGATCACTACCCTCTACCATCCATGGAGCAACTTCTCCAAGAAGTTACAGGATTAGAATGCTTCTCTGTTGGATGGATTTTCAAGGTACAATCAAGTTTGGGTGAAAGATGAAGATTGGTACAAGACTACCTTCACCACCAAATGGGGCACGTATGCATACCAAAAGATGCCCTTTGGTCTATCAAACGCTGGTGAAAATTTCCAAAGAGCCATGGACATGGCTTTCCAAGGGTTGCCAAATCAAATGGTGCTAGTATACTTGGATGATATCATGGTTTTCTCCAAAAATGCTAGCGAACACGTGAAACACATGAGGCTGATTTTTGAGAAATGCAGGGAGTAAGGGATTTCTTTGAATCCCAAAAAGTGTGTCGTTGTCGTCCATGAAGGCAAGTTGTTGGGCCACATCATCTCAAAAGAAGGGTTATCCATTGATCCTGATGGAATAAATGTCATCATGTCCTTATCCTTACCCAAGCATAAGAAGGGACTCCAAAGTTTCCTTGGAAAGATAAACTTCATGAGAAGATTTATCTCTAGTTTTGCAAGTTTGTCAAGCCCATCAATGCTATGTTGAAGAACAACCAAGTGTTCACTAGGTCAAATGAAGGTAAGTTAGCATTTGAGGCTATCAAGCAAGCCATTGCTCAAGCACTCACATTTATGAATCTTGATTTCTCAAAGGATTTCATTTTGTATGCTTTTGCCAATATTGATAACATATCAGCTATGTTGATGCAAAGGAATGGTGAAGGACTTGAGCAACCATTAGTATTTTTCGATCAGGGGCTTGAAGGGTATGAGGTGAGGTATACCTTTGTAGAAAAGCAAGTCCTTGCAATAGGAAGGAGCCTCAAAAAGTTTAGGCCAATGCTCTTCAATAGCATAATCTACCTTATGGTGTCTCATCCTGGAGTAAGAGACTTCCTTCTTAAAAAAAAATTGAGCGAAAAAAGAGCTGGTTGGATTATTAAGGTCATGGAGTATGACGTGGAGATCAAGGTCACTAAGCTAGTAAGAGGTAAAGGCTTATGTGAGCATATGGTTGATGACCTTCATGAAGACAAACATGTCATCTTGGTAACACAAGATAACTCACAAATGGATGCGCCTCCACCTCACACTAATTGGCTCCATGATATGATGCACTTTCTACTAAAAGGTGAGTGCCCTCACCGTATGGATAAAGTAAAAAGAAGGTATTTTAGATTTCAGTCCATACCTTATGCTTTGGTTGAGGGGTTTTTATTCAGAAGGGACCTCAATGGAGTGCTCTTGAAGTGCGTAGATGATGATCAAGTAGCCAAGATTTTGAAGCATTTCCATGATGGACCTATACAAGGTCATTTTGATCCAAGGACTACAACAACAAAGACCATGAGGGCTGGTTATTACTGGCCGAGCTTCTTCAAGGACGCTTATGCATGGGTGAGGAGGTGTCAGGAATGTGCTTTCTTCATGGGTAAGCAAAGGTTAACAGCTTTCCCTCCCAACCCGATTCAAGTGGAGCAACCATTCATGCATTGGGGTTTGGATTTCATTGACGTGATCAACCCCCCATCAAGTGTAGGGCATAAGTGGGTGCTTACTGCAACCGATTACTTCACCAGGTGGGTGGAAGCCATTGCATTGAAGGAAGCCAACGAAAGTGTAGTCTTAGATTTATATGACAACATTGTGACCAAGTTTGGTGTTCCATCCACTATCATATATGATAATGCACTATCATTCCTTGGTCTGACAACGAGTGAATGGGCTCTCAAGATGGGCATCTACCTCAGCACCTCTTCCAACTATTATCCTCAAGGAAATGGACTAATGGAGTCTACAAACAAGAATTTACTGAGAATCATCAAGAGGACTATGGAGGAGAACCAGAGAGTGTGGCACACCAAGTTGAAGACAACCTTATGGGTTGATAGGATAACTCCTAAAGCTGATGTTGGAAATTCTCCATATGTTCTAGTATATGGAAGGGAGGCCAAGTTACCCATCTCTCTTGAGCTGCCTGCATTAGAACTGGCCCATCAACTAGAGCTACTAGAAGAGGAACCCATGAATGTGAGATTGGTAGAACTCACAGAGCTTGAGGAGACAAGAGACCTTGCAATGAAGACGTTGGAGTCACATCAAGCTCAGGTCAAAAAGGTTTTTGACAAGAGAACCATGGCAATGAATTTCAAGGAGGGAGCCCTGGTTCTCAAATGTAACTCAAATACGTCCAAACCAGGCAACCATACCAAGTTTGACAGCTTGTGGAGTGGCCCTTATTTGATCCACAAACACAAACAATATAATGCTTTCTAACTGGCCCAATTGGATAGAAAGGTATTACCCATCCCAATCAATGTGATTCATCTAAAGCCATGTTATCAGAAGAGTTTGCAGCCATTGTATGTTATTGTACATTATGTATAGCTTTTCATGTTTTTCTCCAAGTGCCTTGTGCACATCCGTTTCAATTGAGTGTTTTCCCTTCCCTAAGTGCCTTGGGCACAATTTGTTCCGTTTTGGTTGTTCTTGTTGCTTCAAGAAAAATTTCTAGATAGAACCAACTTTGTTCAAAAGTAGTGACTACATGCCCAATGGATCGAATGAAGCAAATGAGTTGGGTTCTCAAGCATAGTAGGCATACTTCCCTACGAGTTGCCAAAGATGTTGGCCATTTTTTTTGCCCACATACCAAATTGTGCCCAGATGGATCCGGTTGCTAATGGATGAGCAGATGTTCTAGGTGAAACGAATGGACTAGAGAGTTTTATAGTGCTAACAAATATTTTGAAACACTTTAAGATTGTTAAAAGTGTATTTTGTCAAATTCTAAGGGACAGGTTTGCAGAGCCAAGAAAAGGTTCTTGAGCAGTTTTCATGGCGAACCAAGCAGTTCAAGCATTTCAAGCATGACTCCATCAGAACTACGGATTCCATCAGTGGAACTAATTTGCTTAAATTGCCTTATAAGTTGTAAGTCTCAAAGGGTCAAAGTGTTTTGGGCCTACTTCTAATGTAAAATCAAATTTTCCATGTGTTAAGTCTTCTTGCTCAAGAAACCCGAGTTAGTCATTGCTCCTCTCTAGAACAAATCGGGTTTTCCGAGTTGCTTGTATTATAAAGTTTTATGAGTAATAAGTTATTCCCCCTCACAAACCCGATTTACTCTTTCCTTTGCTAATCGGGTTTTCGATAGAGCTTGACTTATAAAGTTTTCACAAGAAATAGTGTGGGTTCAAAACCCTGATTTGTTCTCTTTAGTGTTAATCGGGTTTGGCAGGGTGTAAGTCTTCTTGTCCCAAGACTCCGATTTGTTCTTTTTAGTGTTAATTGAGTTTTCCCTTCGTGAAGACTTCAGACTTTTTGAGGCACATAACTTAAAAAGAGCTTTATGAGTAATCAGTTGCAAAAAGTTCAAAGTAATGAACCAGTAAAAATCTGAATTACTCATAGTAGTGCAATTCGAGTTTCCCAGGCAACATGACTTAATAAGTAGGCAAGTAGAAATCAAGCATAAACCCGAGTACCATCAAGTAAGTTGCAAATTATGGAAACCCTGGTGGTCAGGCGAACAATCCAAGTGGCTGGTAGATGGAATTTAATGAAGGCTTTCATCCTTCAACATGACTCCCTCCCAAAAAATGGTCGTTCAAACATAAATGTAGCATGGCTCAAGAAGGTTAAAACACATGGAGGCCTCATTTTCTCCTATAGGACATGTGAAAATGAAAGTGACCACGCCGTTTTAAATGCAAAATTCTTTTTAGTCGCAAGGGAAGCGGCGTTCTAGCTACCTATAATATGGCTCCTGAAATGCGCCAAAGAGAGAATTGAATGCACCAAAAGGGATCGAGAAGATCTGCGACGATCCTGAGCAGTGCATTTAGTAACAGAAGAGAGGATGACATCAGAGTCTCAGCCATCAGCGACCTCTTCTTTCTTCCCTTTCTCTCTCCCCCCTTTTTTGATATAAATAAGAGGCCTTGGAGCCAATAATGGATCCTCAGATTGGCAATAGAATTACTCTACAAAAATCGCTTTGTAAAATACTCTTTTGAAGCAATACACGGAAGACTTTGTTGTTTCTGGTTAAAACAAGTGTGCACTTTCGGTTTCATTTGCAGAATGTATGATTGTCATTCATCACCTATGATTTCTTCTAGCACCTTGCTTTTGATCCTTTCAGTTTTGTGCAAGATTGCATGAAGTGTTTGTGTGTCGATCTCTCTTTGAAGTGTTACTAGTTCATAGTGTCTCCCGTAGACTTATTTTTATTATCCTTCAAAGCGCAAGGCTTCCCTTTAACCTCCACGCAAAAGCTCCATGCCTATGGCCTTGAGATATAACTAGAATACCCTGTGTCCTGTTTGGGTTCATTAGTAGTTGGCTCTTTTCCCAAACCAAGTGGATCACTTATTTTAGGTGCATCACCTCCCTTAGCTTAGATTTATTTTCAGTCATCATCCTACCCCTTTTTCTTAGCTAATATTAGATTCTAGTGTGGAAATCAAGCACTGAGTGAAGCACCTAAGAAACTAGCTTCATAAAAAAGCTTAGAGTTTCAACCTCACCATAGGATACCCACATCTTAAAGTTGTCCCCATGCTTGTAGCTGGAAGGTGAGAGAGCCTGAAGAGCTCTCGTAAAAGGGTGCAATTTCAAGCTATAACAGTTCTGGCACGCCCGGTGGGACTCACTACCATTTTCACTTTCATTTTTTATGGAAGATTGGTCAAGTTTGATGATGTTTTGATCAATTTACAGTAGTGGTAGTTCTCATCTTCTAGCATTTGGTGACTCCAAAGAACACTCAACTATCTGGTGACAGAAGAATAGCTATCTTTCATGCCAAAGGTGACTAAAAGATCGACTTATGTAGGTATTCTTTTTTATTTTGTTGAGTTACCTTTAAACTCAGCAAGAAGGTTAAGGTTCACCCATACGCACCCTTATGTAAGAAGCTACTTTCCTAAACCAATCATAAGGTATACCTATGCAAGAAGATACTTGTTAGCTCCTCTTGCTACCATGATTCCCCAAAGAGCTTTTATGGGCTTCAACGACCACAGTCCTTTAAATTTGCCATAGTATGACCCTATGGCAGTAGCAACCCTCAAAAGTGTCCCATATTACACAGAAGATCAAGTTGTAACTCCTACTGAGCACATAACAGACATAGCCAATTTTTGCAACATTCACAATATCACAGTGGAGAACATGGTTGTTAGGATATTGGTTGTATCCTTCAAGGGAAAGGCATTAGATTGGTATAAGAGCCTAACTTCTAATTCTATCCACTCATGGGACAAGCTGGGAACATCCATGTGTAAAAGGATGCAAATAAGAGTTGATCATTTGTTGCTTGCAGAGTAACTGACTACAATCAAGAGAGCTCCCCATGAAGTCATGCAAGACTTCAATACAAGATTTCAGAAGGCATGGGATAGAATTCTAGCCGTTGTTAGACCATCTCTAAACTTTGCTTTCTTGTATTACTTGAAAGCTCTAAACAAAGATATAGCTATAATGATCCAATCCATGGGAGGGGACATACTACCAAATGAATACGAGGTGGTTATTAAAGTAGAAAATTCCCTGGTTCAAGCAGGCAAGCTTACTCTCAAACCTCCAATGCCTCTTTTGCCTAAGATTAGACCACCTCCTGCAGTCATTCCTCCACTTGATGTTATACTTCCAATGCCAACGATTGTTGTTGTGCCTTCATCAAAGCAAGAGAAAGCCTCCACTAGTAGATCCAACGACTTCCAAGAGCAAAAGAGTTACTTGAAACTGAAAATCATGCTCCAATCTTTAGGGAATGATGTGGTCAATGTCAAGAGGTAGCAAGCTTACAACAAGTCATATCAAGCTCCATATCAGCCTCAACAGTAGCTTTATCAAACAAATAGGCCACCCTATAAAGGAAATTTCCAAGGACAGGGGCAACCTAACTATGCTAGACAACATAATTATAATCCAAATGCTACATGCCCTTCCAATTCCTTAGTTCTAGTTCAGAACAACATGGCTTAGTAGGCTAAAGGGACAAAGCCTGGGAATCATTCTTTTGGGCAATCCATTGTCCCAACTAATGGCTCTAACCAGGGGTTCAATGATCAATGGCAACGAGGTGTTGCTTATGGGTATAGCCAAGCTCTTATGGCCTAAAGCACGGAGGTGCCCACAATGACAAAGCAAGAGCAACCTCCATAAGAATAAGGCTCTGATCAGGTGTCAAACCAACTAGAGGCCACACTAGTCATCAATGAACAAGAGGAGTGTTATGCATCCAATCAGCAGGCCATCCCCAGTTTGGCTCACGTCCCAGTCTCAACAAACACAAGATTTAAGAGAAGGAATATGGGTGACAACCAGGAAGCTTTCAAAGAACCTCTTGTCACTACTCTTTCATTGACAAAGCCAACAACAGTAGCTCCCAAAACTCAAGCAAACGTTGGTGGTACACCAATCATCATTATTGAGCAAATGAAGAAATCCAATGTGAGCATACCAAAGTGGGACATGCTTTCCATGCCTGGCCAAGTAGACATCCTTCAAGAAGGATTGTCTAAGATGAGTGTTGTGACAACTGCAAGTAAACAACGAAGCAAGGACGCTGAGGTCTTCACTAATGCAGCCAAGAATCCTTTGGGAGAAATGTCAAGTAGTGTTACCAAACCCCCCCCTTTCTACATTTCATTAATCATCAACGGTTCTCTTTATGCACAATTGCTTGGTGGATAGTGGGGCTAGCACTTCAGTCATGCCAAAGTCTATAGCTAATCAACTAAACTTCAAGTATGAGCCACACACTAAGGGAGTCCTACAGCTTGATGGTTCTTCCACAAAGCCATCAAGTATCATCAGGAATTTGAGCTTAACCCTACATGCTTGTCTTAACATTTTCATGGTGCAGGACGTGTTGATCCTTGATGTTACTCCTCGCTTTTCTTTGTGTCTCTCTAGGGACTTTATAGCCAAGATTGGGGGTTACCTTGCAACAGATTGGTCTTATATGGCATTCAGAACAAAGTATGGGACTAAGGTCTCAATCAAGGTTGAACCCATGACACAATTCCACATTGAACCCCATCAACCAAATAACATAAACCTCAATTGTACTATCCTTGATGAGGATGAGTTTACAATTGGCCAAGAGCTGAACACTCAAGTTGAAGAGGCTCCAGACTTGTTCTTGGATGAGCTATGGGGAGATAACCAATTTTTCAACCCTTTGGAAGGTGTTGAGGAAAGAGACATGAGTGTCTATATGTTGCATGAAAAGAATCAACCCATGCCTTCCCTCATTAGACCTAAAGAAGACCCCAATGGTTTATGAAAATTATTCTTTGATGGCTCAAGGAGAAAAAATGGTGTAGGTGTTGGGACAATGTTGGATTCTCTTTCGGGTAACAAGCTTTTCTCTTCCTACAAGTTCCATTTCAGTTGCTCTTCAAATGCAACGGAATATGAAGGCTTGATCCGTGGCCTTCAATGGGCCAATGAAAGAGGAATCAAAGTGCTACAAGTTTATGGGGATAGTGAACTCATAGTAAACTAAGTCAGAGCCCTGAACGTTACAAATAATTCCTTGATGAGGTCATAAAAAAATTGAGTGTGGGACCTAATTGAATATTTTGAGGCTTTTGACATTCAAGCTGTCCCAAAAAATCAAAACCAGCATATTGATAGGTTGGCAGCCGTGGGAGCTCAGTTTGACATTCCAAGTGAGCTGAAAGAAGCTAAGGTTCAGCCACATGTCAAGGTGGTGGTGAGGCCATCAATGTCTGATAATGAAGCTCACTGACAGGTTTTTGAAAGTGACAAGCAAATTGCTTGTTTTTTACAGCAGGAAGCTGAGTTCTCCTCCAATCAAGCTAAATTGCAGCATCAATATAAGGATCAAATTGTTTAGTTAAAGTCGAATAAACTTCCTAAGGGGCTGGTTACACTTGAGGGCCTTTTTCATGAAGGAGACCATGTGAGGAAAGAGAAGGCAATAATGTCTACTAATGAAGAAAATTATGAGAGAGTCCTCATCTTCAAGGATAAGTTTCTCAAGCTTGGGAAGGTAATCAACAAGGTTGAGAAGCACATTTTCAAAGCACTTTGCCAAGAACATGCAGACATTTTTCCTTGGGAGTACAGTGACCTGAAAGGTTTTGACATGAAGTTAGCTCAGCATACCATAGAATTGAAGGCCAATGCCAAACATGTAAGGCAGAAGTAAAGGCCGATCAACCCCAAGATAGAAGAGCTAATGAGGAAAGATTTAACCAAATTGATCGATTCCAGGATCATCTTTCCCATCAAGCACTCATCATGGGTAGCCAACTTGATGCCCGTAAGGAAGAAGAGTGAGGAGATTATGTTGTGTGTGGACTTCAGGGATTTGAACAAAGTCTCCTTGAAGGATCACTACCCTCTACCCTCCATGGAGCAACTTCTCCAAGTAGTTGCAGGATTAGAATGTTTCTCTTTGTTGGATGGATTTTCAAAGTACAATCAAGTCTGGGTGAAAGATGAAGATCGGTACAAGACTGCCTTCAACACCAAATGGGGCATACGTGTACTAAAAGATTCTCTTTGGTCTATCAAACATAGGTGAAGATTTCCAAAGAGCCATGGACATGGCTTTCCAAGGGATGCTAAATTAAATGGTGCTGGTATACTTGGATGATGTCACAGTTTTCTCCAAAAATGCTAGTGAACACATGAAACACCTAATGCTGATTTTTGAGAGATGCAGGGAGTATGGGATTTCTTTGAATCCCAAGAAGTGTCTTTGTCGTGCATGAAGGCAAGTTGCTAGACCACATCATCTCAAAAGAAAGGTTGTCCTTTGATCCTGATAGAATAAGTGTCATCTTGGCCTTATCCTTACCCAAGCATAAGAAGGGCTTCCAAAGTTTCCTTGGACAGATAAACTTCATGAGAAGATTTATCTCTAGTTTTGCAAGTTTAGTCAAGCCCATCATTGCTATGCTGAAGAAGAACCAAGTGTTCACTAGGTCAAATGAAGGTAAGTTAGCATTTGAGGCTATCAAGCAAGCCATTGGTCAAGCACTCACACTTATGAATCATGATTTCCCAAGGGATTTTATTTTGTATGTTTTTGCCAATATTGATAACATATCAGATATGTTGATGCAAAAGAATGGTGAAGGACTTGAGCAACCATTAGCATTTTTCAGTTTAGGGCTTGAAGGTATGAGGTGAGGTATACCTTTGTAGAAAAGCAAGTCCTTGCAATAAGGAGCCTCAAGAAGTTCAGGCCAATGCTCTCCAATAGCAAAATCTACCTTATGGTGTCTCATCTTAGAGTAAGAGACTTCCTTCTTCACAAGGACTTGAGCAAAAAAGCGTTGGTTGGATTACTAAGGTCATGGAGTATGACGTGGAGATCATGGTCACTAAGCTAGTAAGAGGTAAAGGCTTATGTGAGCATATGGTTGATGACCTTCATGAAGAGAAAGAGGTCATCTTGGTAATACAAGATAACTCACAAATGGATGCACCTCCACCTCACACTAATTGGCTCCATGATATGACGCACTTTTTGCTAACAGGTGATTGCCCTCAAGGTATGGACAAAGCAAAAAGAAAGTATTTTAGACTTCAATTTATACCTTATGCTTTGGTGGAGGGGGTTTTATTCAGAAGGGACCTCAATGGAGTGCTCTTGAGGTGCGTAGATGACGATCAAGTAGCCAAGCTTGTAAAGCATTTCCTTGATGGACTTGCAGGAGGTCATTTTGATCCAAGGACTACATCATCAAAGATCGTGAGGGCTAATTATTACTAGTTGAGCCTCTTTAAGGACGTTTATGAATGGTTGAGGAGGTGTTAGGAATGTGCTCTCTTCACAGATAAGCAAAGGTTAGTAGCTTTCCCTCTCAACCTGATTCAAGTGGAGCAACCATTCATGCAATGGGGTTTGGATTTCATTGGCATGATCAAACCCCCATAAAATGTAGGGTATAAGTGGGTGCTTACTGCAATCGATTACTTCACCAGGTGGGTGGAAGCCATTACATTGAAGGAAGCCAACGAAAGTGCAGTCTTATATTTCTATGACCACATCGTGACCAGGTTTGGTGTTCCATCCACTATCATATATGATAATGCACTAGCATTCCTCGATCTGAAAATAAGTGAATAGGCTCTCAAGATGGGCATCTACCTTAGCACCACTTCCAACTATTATCCTCAAGGAAATGGATTGGCTAAGTCCACAAACAAGAATTTACTGAGAATCATCAGGAGGACTATGGAGGAGAACCAGAGAGTGTGGCACACCAAGTTGAAGATAGCCTTTTGGGCTGACAAAGTAACTCCTAAAGTTGTTATTGACAATTCTCCATATGTTATAGTATATGAAAGGGAGGCCAAGTTACCCATCTCTCTTGAGCTGCCTGCATTAGAACTTGCCCATTAGTTAGAGCTGCTAGAAGAGGAACCCATGAGTGTGAGATTGGCATAACACATAGAGCTTAAGGAGACAAGAGACCTTCCAATGAAGACATTGGAGTCACATCAAGCTCAAGTCAAAAAGGTTTTTGACAAGAGAGCCATGGCAAGGAATTTCAAGGAGGGAGACTTGGTTCTCAAATGGGACTCAAATAAGGCCAAACTAGGCAACCATACCAAATTTGACAGCTTGTGGAGTGGCCCTTATTTTATCCACGGATGCAAACAACATAACACTTTCCAGCTGGCCCAACTGGATGGAATGGTATTACCCATCCCAGTCAATGAGATTCATCTAAAGCCATGTTATTAGAAGAGTTTGCAGCCATTGTATGTTATTGTACATTTGTATAGTTTTTCATGTTTTTCTCTAAGTGCCTTGTCCACATCCGTTTCAGTTGAGTGTTTTCCCTTCCCTAAGTGCCTTGGGCACAATTTGTTTCATTTCAGTTGTTCTTGTTGCTTCAAGGAAAATTTCTAGATAGAACCAACTTTGTACAAAAGTAGTGACTCCATGCCCAATGGATCGAATGAAGCAAATGAGCTGGGTTCTCATGCATAGTAGGCATGCTTCCCTCTAAGTCGTCAAAGATTTTGGCCCACATACTGAATTGTGCCCAGATGGATCTGGTTGCTAATGGATGAGTAGATGTTTTAGGTGAAACAAATGGACCAGAGAGTTTTACAGTGATAACAAAGCTTTTGAAACACTTTAAGATTGATAAAAGTGTATTTTTTCAAATTCTAAAGGACAGGTCTATAGAGCCAAGAAAAGGTTCTTGAGCAGTTTTCATGGTGAACCAAGCAGTTCAAGCATTTTAAGCATGACTCCATCAGAACTACGGACTCCATCAGTGGAACTACTTTGCTTAAATTGCCTTATAAGTTGCAAGTCTCAAAGGGTCAAAGTGTTTCGGGCCTACTTCTAGTGTAAAATCAGATTTTCCATGTGTTAAGTCTTCTTGTTCAAGAAACCTGAGTTACTCATTGTTCCTCTCTAGAACAAATTGGTGTTTTCGAGTTACTTGTCTTATAAAGTTTTATGAGTAATAAGTTATTCCCCGTCGTAAACTTGATTTACTCTTTCCTTTTCTAGTCGGGTTTTCGGTAAAGCTTGACTTATAAAATTTTCATTAGAAGCAATAGTGTGGGTTCGAAAACCCAATTTGTTCTCTTCAGTGTTAATTTGGTTTGGCAGGGTGTAATTCTTCTTGTCCCAAGACTCTGATTTGTTCTCCTCAGTGTTAATTGGGTTTTCCTTTCGTGAAGACTTCGGGCTTTCCAAGGCACATAACTTAAAAAAAGCTTTATGAGTAATCAGTTACAAAAAGTCCAAAGTAATGGTCCAGTAAAATTTTGAATTACTCATAGTAGTGCAATTCGGGTTTCCCACGCAAAATGACTTCATAAGCGGGTAAGTAGAAATCAAACATAAACCCGAGTACCAGCAAGTACGAATTATGGAAAGCCTGGTTGTCAGGTAAACAATCCAAGTGGTTGGTAGATGGAATTTAATGAAGGCTTTCATCCTTCAACATGGCTCCCTCTCCCGACAAATGGTCATTCAAACATAAATGTAGCATGGCTCAAGCAGGTTAAAACACATGGAGGCCTCATTTTCTCCTCCAGGACACGTGAAAATGAAAGCGACCATGTTGTTTTAAATGCAAAATTCTTTTCAATCGTAAGGGAAGCGATGTTCTAGCTACTTATAACATGGCTCTTGAAATGCACCAACGAGAGACTTGAATGCACGGTAAGGGCTCAAGAAGATCTTTGGTGATCCTGAGCGGCGCATTTAGTAGCACAAGGGAGGATGATCTGAGAGTTCCAGCCATCAACGACCTCTTCTTTCTTCCCTTTCTCTTTCCCCCCTTTTCTGATATAAATAAGAGGCCTTGGAGTCAAGAATGGATTCCCGGATTGGCGATAGAATTACTTTGCAGAAATCACTTTGTAAAAGACTCTTTTGAAGAAATATAAGGAAGACTTTTCTATTTTTGGTTAAAATAAGTTTGCACATTCAGTTTCATTTGTAGAATGTATGATTGTCATTCATCACCTATGATTTTTCCCAGCACCTTGCTTTTGATCCTTTCAGTTTTGTGTTGGATGACGTGAAATGTTTATGTGTCGAGCACTCTTGGAAATGTTACTAGTTCATAGTGTCTCTCGTAGACCTATTTTTGTTATCCTTCAAAGCACAAGGCTTCCCCTCAACTTACATGCAAAAGCTCTATGCCTTTGGCTTTGAGATAGAACCAGAATAGCCTATGTCCTATTTGGGTTCATCAGTAGTTGGCTCTTTTCCCATAACAAGTGAATCACTTATTTTTGGTGCATCACCTCCCTTAGCTTAGATTTCTTTTCAGTCATCCTCCTACCCCTTTTCCTTAGCTAATATTAGATTCTAGTGTGGGAATCAAGAGCTAAAGTGAAGCACCTGAGGAACTAGGCTTATAAAAAAGCCTAAAGGTTCAACCTCACCATAGGATACCCATATCTTGAGGTTGTCCCCATGCTTGTAGCTAGAAGGTGAGAGAGCTTGAAGAACTCTCGCACAAAGATGCACAAAGATGCTCTTCAACTTCTCCTAGGTATGATGAATTTGAGTCCCCCAATGGGAGATTTGGCCATGTGACAAAAACAGTCAGTAATTTTTGAAGAATTCGATCAAACGCTTGTTGTTGCTCAAAACTTAACTCAGATCCTTAGGCAAGTTCATCATTGGTGGTCTCCTGGTCTAAATTTGAAGAAGAATGAACACCCCCGTCTAATGGCACGTGAAACAGGATTTCACCACTAAACTGGGCTTTATCTTTACTTTTTCCCTCATCAAAAAGCACCTCAAAGAGGTGTTCACTTTGGGACCTCAATGTTTTATTTATTTGTTTTTGGCTAAAGGTGTTCACCTACTCTCCAAAATATGTTGTAGGATCCAACTTGATTGAGAACCTTGATTTATGAACTCCCAACGGAACTTTGTCTCTAAGTCCTAGCGAATCACATAATGCCTCATCATTCTGAAACTTATCAATTGGTAAATTAGATTCTTGTTTGTCCCAATCTAGTAGTTGGGGATAATATAATGGCAATGGGTTATTACGAATGATTGGGCTAAGGATACAAATGGCATTATTATCAAACAAGTTACTCTCGACTAGGTCATCAAAGATAAGGCTATGATCGGATTCTGCTTTGTTGTCGACATCATCATCACTAGTTGCAAGTAATGGAACTCGAATAAGATATGTGGGGTCACCCCCAGGCGGTTTAAATCCAAGTTCATAGGGTTTTTTATATTTGGTCATGGAAATTGGCTCATGGTTCCTTGTTGATTCAGTATGAGGCCTCTTCCTTCATAATCTTAATGTTCCATGATCTGATTGAGAATGAGATATTTGGTGCTCTTGTAACAATTGGCCAACTTGTCATTGTATAACCATGAGTCATCTCCTTCGAGAAGGTCTTGTTCTTGGCTAGATGTCGGTATGAATGTGATTGGTCCTGGATTATGAAGTCTATCTTTACTTTTTCATTGTCAATGCATGTGTGGGGTAACTTTTGGTATTCTAAAGGTCTTTGGATTCTGAGGAAGTTTGGCAATATGAAAGGTATCATTTGTTAAATATTCTCCAGGGCCATTGGCTAAAATGGTGTAATGATTGGAAGATTCAAGAGGCGACATGTGGAAAAGGGAATCTAGGGTATTAAGATCTATACAGTTGTCTTCTAGAGAATCAATAAGTATGGCCTTTCCTTTATCTAGCTTGAAACTGGGATTTATGTCGTATAGATAATTCTAGCTTTGAAACTCAACATTGAGATGTTTGCAGTTTTCATATGGGTGCAAATCTCTTGGAATATTCAATTCCATCCTTGAGTGGGAGAACTTAATACATTGGTGCAGTGTTGAAAGGACTACATGAATCTCATGTAACCAAGACCTACCTAGAAACAATTATATAACAACTCAAGGTCAAGCACATGGCAAAGTGTATCATGGGTCAAGGCCTAATGATAACTGGCAGGCTAATGGTGCCTTGTGATTCTCTCTCCTGATTATCGTAGGCTTTGATAGTTATCATTTCTAGCTGGAAATCTACCATTGTGTACCTAAGAGGCTTGATGAGTTTTAGAGACACTATGTTGAGCCCTGACCCATTGTCTATAAGGACACATTTCACTTTATCTTGCTTTATATAAAATTTTATGTATAATGGGTTATTATGCAACGGGCCAAGGGATGACATATCACTTTGGTTGAAAGTGACTTGTTGGGATGGAACTAGGTGTCCAACCAAAGCTTGGAATTTGTCAGGGGATATGTCACTTGAAATAGAGGATTGGCTCAAGAAGTCATTTAAAATGTTTTTTGTGGATTGTTGACTTACACAACAAATCTAAAATGGAGATTTATGTTGGTGTCTTTTGTAGTTGTTCCATAATGTCAAATTTATTCTCTTGGTCAGTGTTAAATGGCTTATTCTGAGGCTGAACAGTTGGTTGGATAATGGGTGAGGTGGCAGATAGTTGTGGGCTTGGGATGGTAATTTTTGACCTTCAAGTTGTGATTGCATACTCAAGATTAAATACAGGATCATGATTGCTAACAAATGGTGGTAATGGTGTGGGACCAGATAGGACAAGTCTCCGTTGCCAGTACACTTGTATGTGGTCACAGGGCAAGGACGAGTTATCGGTATAAGGTCCAAAAGTGGAAATCCTAGTTTGTTGGTTCACCTACGTGCGATCTCAAATCAAAGAAGGATTATCGATGTAATTTGGCTAAGTGGCATTGTTTAGAAATGGTCTAGATTGATTGGTGCTCAGTTTAGGATTAATGGAGATGGTATTAACGCTACCCCCTACAATATGACCTACAACCATGTTGTAGTCATGTGCAACTGCATGGTAAGTTTGTTGGTTGTTACTGTTTTGACCTTAGTTTTATCCATTATTCTAAATTTATTAGTTTTGCTATTGATTCTACTATTTCTATTGGTTTTGGCTTTGATTTTGATACTGTTGATTTTGTTGTTGCATTGGTTGTTATTGTTGTTGTTTCTAGTTATGTTGTGGAAAAGAGTTTTGATAGATGCCAAGATTCTGATTAGAGGTGGAAGCACCACCATCCAATGTGATCTCCCCATTCTCCAACATATTTTCAATTAAATGCTTGATTTTTACACCTCTTCGTAGATTGTGCCCATCAAACGATGATACTCACAGAATTCATTTTCATGGTACCAATCAGGATAAGGGTGCCTTGAGGATAATGCTTTGGTATAGGCCAACTAATCAAATTAGCAGTGGCAAGTTTGCAAAATATAGCCTCAATAGGCTCTCCAAGGTCACTAAAAACATGATGTGTAGGCACATTTATCCTTGGAGGAGGGTTTTACAATGGCAAGGGTTGTGGCATTTGTTGCATGGGTCTTGGTTGTTGTGCTTGTGATGTTGGTTGAAGAGGTTGTCGAGTAGGAGTAAGCTAACAAGGTGGTATAGATTGAGTAGACGATGTTTGTACCATTTGGACATGACGTGACTCAGTTACTCTATTTCCTACAACATTCCTATTGCGGTTGAATTGCTTTGGTCCATCTTGGTTATTGGCTTGTGTTGGTTGTGATGCTTGCACTTGGATTAGATGTTGGGTTTGGTTACTTCCCTGATTGGTACCTTGGTTCTGATTAGTTGAATTAAACTTGATGACTCCTTTATTAATGAGCACTTGATTGATCAACAGACCTTTGTCAATGATTTCTTTAAAGGTATGTGCACACTACGGTTCTAGATGATAGGTTATCTCACTATGCAAGTTTTTAGTGAATACAAAAGCTAATTGTTTATCTAGTAAACTGTGAGTGAATTAGCTTGCAAGTGTTCTCTATCAATGTAGATAGCTTGCAAAACTCTCACCGAATTGTTTTTTAGTTTGCGTCAAATCAACCAATGAAATCTCATGCTCGAGATTATAGAAAAAGTGCTACACAAACTTATTTAAAAGATCATCAAAATTAGTTATTGAGTTCTTAGGCAATTTCAAGAACCACTCCAAGGCTTGTCCAGCTAAGCTCTTTAGAAACAACAACAAAAGGTATATGTCACTAGCTGGCATGCGACAAAAAAATTGGTTAAATGGGATTTGGGGTTGTTATAGCTTAGAATTGCACCCTTGTGGGAGATTTTTTCAAGCTCTCCCACTTCCAGTCATAAGCATGGGAACAACTTCAGGATGTGGGTGTCCTATGGTGAGGTTGAGCCTCTAGGATTTTTAAAGAGGCTAATTCCTTTTGGTGGATCACCTAAACTGATGCTGAAATGAAACTTTACGAGGAAAAGGGTTAGAAGGGAGATAAGGGCTCCTAAGAGGGCTAACCAGGTGATACACCAATTTAAATTGGGAAATTCCCATAAGCTTGAACCCACAATAATTCTACAGAGGACAATACTGGATTACACAACCTCGAGATCAAGTTGGTTGCATAAATATTTCATGGAGGAGGTTCAGGGAAGCGACTAATGCAAACGGAGAGGAGTTCTAAGACTCACTGAAAGTTCACATTAATGGCAGAAAAAACACTCAACTAGCCCTGTAAACAACATCAAAAAATCCTTAAACAAGGTCAGAAAGGAGGACCATGGATGAGGAAGACTCTCCTTCACGCAATGCCATAGTACATAGCTCAACAGACACAAGTCCAAGGCAAGAGACGAGCAAAGAAAAATCCTTTATTGCATAAGAGGTGGTTCTTACAAATGTTTGGCAGGGTTGAGCCTAACTAGTTGAGCATATCTTACGATATCTCTAAGAGCGTCCTGTCTCTCGGAAGGATAAAAAAAGTCTAAAAATTGGAAGCCCTTTAAAATGGCAAATCATGTGATATATATAGAGAAAGGAAGAGAGAGAAAAAGGGCTACGTGAGAAAAAGGGAAGAGGGAAGAAGTCATTGAGTCATTAATGACTAGGACTGCTATTGTCATCCTCCTTTGACCGTGAGATGCGTCACCCAAGATCATCGCCAAATCTCCTCGAGCCACTCCCACATTCAAGTCCCTTTTGAATTGATAGGGTCATATCGAAGGTAGCTGCATGTTCCCGCCTGACGTGAATGAGTCGATCCCTACATTAATACTTAGTGTGCTCCTTTTACTTTCGTGTGCCCTGCCTAAAAAAGGATGAAGTCTCCAGAGATGCCTGCAAGTTGTCGATCTCCCCACCAGTTGGATTCGCTCATGCCACTTATCATTGACTGATTAACCCTTTGGATTTATGCTTAGAGAGGACTTGTCTTTTTGAGAACCTAAGAAGCACTTTTAAGACCAAATTGGGCTTTTGATGTCTTATTACTTATTTCGTGTTTCTGACTACTCACAACTTATGAAGTAATTAAATCGTGCTCCTTGGAGAACCCAAAATACACTGCCCAGACCAAATCGGGCTTTCCAAGCCCCATGACTTACTTTGGATTTATCATTAGTTGCAACTTATAAAGTGAAATAAGTAGTGCACCCCCAGAAACTCGAAATACACTTGCCAGACCAAATCGAGATTTCCAAGCCCCACTACTTACTTCAGATTTATCATTAGTTGCAACTTATAAATTGAAATAAGTAGTGCACCCTCAAAAACCTGAAATACACTGCCTAGACCAAAATGAGATTTCCAAGCCCCACTACTTACTTTGGGGTTTCAACTGCTGATTACTTATAAGGTTTTTAAGTAGTGCTCCTCTGGAAACCCAAAGTCTGAATACTTTGCCATTTTTCTTCCTGAGTTATGTCCATTTTTTTCAAACTACAAAAATTTTGGTATGTGGGCCAAAAATGGAACATTTCTAGTGACTTGTAGGGAAGCATGCCTGCTATGATTGGGAACTCAGTCTGGTCGGTCGGAGTCTAATCCATTGGGCACGGAGTATCCATTTGCATTTACAATTGACCTAGTATGAATTGGATACAAGGTTGACCCTTGTTGGAACTTCCTCTTGAAGCAATGAGGATAGCATAAAAACAACGCAAAGTGCCCAAGGCACCTAGGGAAAGGAAAAATAGAATATAAAAGAAATGTGCACAAGGCACTTTGAAGAAAGCGTGAAATCTATCATAATATGTACAAGGTTACACTTTACAAGTACTTCCTCTTGGATCAAATGGGAAAGTATGAGTATCATTCGCTTGTAACAAATCAAGATGAAAGATACCTTGTTTTGGAGGTACTAGAATTGGTGAACTAGGTAGCTTTATGTTCAAACCTTTTGGTGTGCCCTCTAATGGAGGAAATGGAACAAACATGTCCCCAATGTAGACATACTAGTTCATGTCTTCCAAACTTAGTTCACGTTGGACTGTGGGGGCTCTTGTAATCTCCACATTTGTGGCTCAAATTTGTGCTCTGAATTAAGCACAACATGGGACGGCTCCTTTAAGTTGGTGTTTGGTTTGTTGTCTAGGTCTAAGCAAAACAGCTCTAAGTCATCCCAAAAGGTAGCTTCCTCTTGGTCATCTGAGACAGTGCCAACTTCAACTCCACATGTGTTTGGCTTGCATAAAAAGTAGTCATATGGCAGTTCGTCAATCCATCTAAAGCCCAACATGTCATATCTTTGTGGCTTTGGATCTAACCATTCTCCTTCCTTATTTAAGATATAAGTACTGCCTTCAATAAACAACTCATCTTGGGATTGGTGAGCTTCCTCAACCTCATCTTGATCCTCTTGCTAATTTGTGCCCTCTCCAACACGGTCAGCCAAGTGATTGACTGCGTCAATCTCTGCACTTTGATCATCTTCATTCGCGGCCATGCCAAATGGAAGCTCTTGGGACCAAACAAAACCCTCCTTGCTCTCAGTTGCATTCTGGATACATTCCTTCCTAAGAATGAAGGCATTAGTACTGCCTTCAAGCTCTAATTCCTCAAAGTTAAAGCCATGCCACAACTGGTCCAAACCTGATTTCTCCTCCCTTGATGGCTCAAACTCGACTGCAAGCTCCTCCTTTATTCCTTTCAAAACAGGTTCTTCCTCCAAGAGGGAGATGGTGGGAGGGTGAAAAAGTTCACCTTGCTTGCAGCTTGAGAGAGTGCTTTACTAACTAGGGAATAGCTTCTTTGGTGGCTCTTGAGGGAGGGAGAAAGAGTCTTGGAACTCTTGTAGGCACCTCTCTTTATTACTTTCTTTAACCATTGACTCCTCTTGACTTGGCTCTTGGATCACCACATCCGGCATCTCTTCTTGAAACTTCACTTCTTGAATGGCTCTCCATGAAGGAAAGGCTCTAGGCTTTTGAAGGGAAAGGAGTGGAGGCTGCAAGGCTCCTTGTCTAACTTCATGAATCACCACCTCCTTCTTCAGCCCACTGCTCTGAATGGATTTCTTAGATGGAAAAGATAGAGGCTCTTGAGGAGGGAGGGATGGAGGCTGAATGACCTTGGATTTACCTGGCTGTGTAACTTGGCTCCAAGATGGGAAAGGTAGCGATTCTAATTTCATCTTCTGATTTTGCCTTTCCTCTTCCTTCCTTGCCTTCAGCTCCAACTCTCTGATCTGCTTTGCTATGTTCTCTTGAAATAACTCCTCCTTAAGGTGGTCAAGAACAGAAGAAGGCTCTTGGAAAGGGATGAAGTCTTTGACCCAAACAACAAGTTATTCCATAACAGGCACTTTGTTTTTTTGACAGCCCCCTTGGATAGATTTCCAAGAAGGAAAAGACTCAGAACATATGAGGAACTTGGAAGATTTGAAGGAGCACTTGAAATGGTCACTTGAGAAGGAATGGGCAACGCATAATAAGGCTGAGGCGATGTATACATAGGCACCAAAGGTTGGCGGGGTCGGCCTTGTTATTCCTCAAGTCCTTCCAGCTTGTTCTCAACGCTTTGAATGTAACCACATATATCCATCATGTCATCAGTGAGATTGTTCCAATTGTCTCTTTCAATAGGGGCCCATTCTGCTCTTATTTGCTGCAATGAATCCCTCACATAATGAATTTGGTGAGTAAGGACATTTTGCCTGTTGGGTGAATAGTTTGTCAATCAGCGTACTGATCAACAAAATAGGTATGATCAACCACAACAGGAAGATTGCTCGGCCAGGTGTGCAGCTTTACTACATCAACCGGAGACAAATCTCTCCTCTCATCAAGGAGGTTCCCTATAGATACGTCTGAGCTATATACAAAATAAGTAAGCAGAAAATAACACATGGGGGCAGAATAAACCATCCATCTCTCTTCTTTTAGAAATGATGCACACAGACAAAGGAAAAAACCATGGTGTAAACACTGAAGGCACTTCTCTTCTTTCAGAAGTGTGCTTGCAGGAAACAACACGAGTTTCTTTCAGATAGTAAAGTAACCAGTAATCAAAAGGGCGTAGTAACAGCAGGATGAAGCAGAATGCAAAGTTTCCACATCAACTGCCCAAAGAGTATATCACAAAGGATAATGGGGGCACAAAGTCGCCCCAGAATCCTCAACACAAAAAAAAAAAAAAAAAACACAGACTGAAAACAATTGTGAAAGCACAGTCTTCCCACAGTTGGTTTCAGGACACTTCCCTATTACTTTCACTAATTCTGCTTACCAAGTTAAATGAATAAGAACACCTTCAAAAGACAGACGCAAGAATGACCTCCCAAAGTGATACAAGCCAAAACAACACAAAGTCTGTAAACAACCTGCTTTCTTATTCAGATAAAAATGAAATTACAATCTGAGCTCAAAGTCTCTGTCTTCTTCTTTCAAAATGGGCAGAGTTTCGCTTCTGTAAAAATGAAAAGTCTCTTTTACAAATGAGAGAATTAACAAACTTATAGCCACTACGCAAGGATTGACGCCTTTTTCCATGGGACAACGCATGCTGCAGTCAACATCTTCAATGCGTCTTCAAACTTGTCTAGAGAGACCATGCTGTGAACAGTGTGCTGCCATAACTATGCCGTGTCCCTTCATCTAATATGTTTCTTCCTTGGTATGGACCGGTTGATCTTTTTCCAATTTGTCTTTACTTCATGGAAGAAAAACAGGCCGCGTCCTTGGTTTGGTGCGCTCAAAAGTCTACTCTATCCACTGTTCCCCTACTAGAAATAACTCTTTCGAAGATAATTCTGGTCCTTTGCATCGATCTTCTCTTCCCTGCAGCAATTTGATCCTTCGAGCTCTCTTTTCAGTCGATCGCTTGATTCATGTTGAACCTTGAACCCAATGAACCACTGAAAGTTCATCGGTTCATTGGTTCATTCTGTCTCTTTTGTTCTATTGCTTCTTGGTTCAATCGCTTCTTCGCTCCTTGGTTGAACCATCCGTTGAACCACTTGTTTGCTGCTTCTCTCTTGACTGAGGCCGCCTTTGAACTTTTGAACCTATGAACCATTGATCTTTGAACTCTTTTGGTTCAAAGTTCAATTGGTTCATTGGTTTATTCTGTGTCTTGCTCAATCATTGCTTCCTTTATCTTTCTAAGCTTTGGTTGAACCTTTGAACCTTGAACCAGTTGAACCATTCGGTGTAACGGTTCAATGGTTCAATCGGTTCATTTAGTTCATCCTTTGAAGCCCTTTTTGTCCAAGTCTTTGAAGATTCTTTTCTGCATCTTTGTTCAGTCCTTGGAATGTCCCGAAGGGAAGGTGTCCCTTCGGGTCCTTGGAAAAGGTCCTTTTTCTGACATCAAGTGTCTCCCGCAAGGGTACTTGTCCTTCGGGCTTCAACTTCCCCGGCGGGCTCTTACTTCTTCGGTGGGATTTTTCCATCGGGTGAATTCCTTCAGACAAAAAGTCCGAAGGAATTTTGCCTTACATTTTTCCGAGAAAATCTTCCCGAAAGTATTATTTCGGCCTCTTGGACTTAGCCATTTCCATCGGACAAAAAGTCTGAAAGAATTGTTCCTTTTGGGCCTTTGAACAAATCCGAAGGAATTCTGATTTTTCTTTTACCTTTGAACCAATGCTGCCTGCCCTCCGCAAGGGCACTTGCCTTTTTCGCTTTGGGGCAGCCCCTTGAACCTACCGATTGAACCAACTTTGGTTCAACGGTTCAATGGTTCAATCGGCTCATTCTTCATTATTTGGCCAAGTCTTTTTGATCTTTTGCACCAAGCATGTTGAACCAACTTGGTCGTTGAACCCGTTGAACCTTTGAACCAAAGTGGTTCAAAGTTCAATGGTTCAAGCCTTTGTTCTTTATCATTTGCTGATTGAACTCTTTTGATTCAACCGAGGCGTTAAACCAATCTTGGAAACGACTAAGTGTTAGAAACTTGTTCTTTTGACTGAACTCGCCTGCAGAAGCTTTTTAACCTGTTGAACTTGTGAATCCCTTTATGGAAAAAGCTTGAAAAATGAGGAATTTGAAAGCTCAGAAGAAATTTTGAGAAGGGAAGAGAGGATTTTGGTCTGGCAGGGCCCAAAATAGTTCATATGTTGTCCCAAAAATGAGTGACATTTTTGGGGACCAACATTGCCCATAACACTTTTGTGAGCGAAACTCTAGTGCATGCTTGTCAAGGCTCACTAAAGTTTGCCTAAGTGTCGGTATAGATGGCTCATTATACATACCAAATATGTTGATTAGGCACTTGGACTACTCAAACTGGCTGATAAATACTCGGAGTCACCATTGATGTTTAGAGAATGCCTCTAAAGGCTGATAAGTAGAAGGAACAACATCAAAAATCCTTCCACTGTTTTAGACCTTAGTTCCACCGGGCATGCCAGAACTGTTATAGCTTGGAATTGCACCCTTGTGGGAGAGTTTTTCAAGCTCTCCTACTTCCATCCATAAGCATGGGAACAACTTCAGGATGTGGGTGTCCTATAGTGAGGTTGAGCCTCTATGATTTTTAAAGAGGCTAGTTCCTCTCAGTGGATCACCTAAACTAATGATGAAATGAATATTCACGGGGAAAAGGGTTAGAAGGGAGATAAGGGCTCCTAAGAGGGCTAACCAGGTGATGCACCAATTTAAAATTAAAAAACTCCCATAAGCTTGAACCCACACTAATTCTACAGAGGATAATACTGGATTCCACAACCTCAAGATCAAACTGGTTGCATAAATATTTCATGGAGGAGGTTCAGGGAAGTGATGAATGCAAACGGAGAGGAGTTCTAAGACTCATTAGAAGTTCACATTAATGGCAGAAAGAACACTCAACTAGACTTACAAATAACATTGAATAATCCTTAAACAAGGTCAAAAAGGAGGACCATGGATGAAGAAGACTCTCCTTCACGTGATGCCATTGTACGTAGCTCAATAGACACAAGTCCAAGGCAAGAGACAGACAAAGAAAAATCCTTTATTGCATAAGAGGTGGTTCTTAGAAATGCTTGGCAAGGTCGAGCCTAACCAATTGAGCATATCTTGTGATATCTCTAAGAGTGTCCCATCTCGAAAAAAGATGAAAAAGTCTAAAAATTGGGAACCCTTTACATTGCCAAATCGTGAGATATATATAGAGAAAGTAAAAGAGAGAAAAAGGGTTATGTGAGTAAAAGGGAAGAGGGGAGAAGTCACTGAGTCGTTGATGACTGGGACTATTGCTATCATCCTCCTTTGACAATGACATGCATCGCCCAAGATCACCACCAAATCTCCTTGAGCCACTCCTACATTCAAGTCCCTTCCTTTTGAACTGACATGGCCATATCAAATGTAGCTGCATATTTCCGCCTGACGTGAATGAGTCAATCCCTGCATTAAGACTCGATGTGTTCCTTTTACTTTCACATGTCCTGCCTGAAAAAGGACGAAGTCTCCATAGATGCCTGCAAGCTATTGATCTCCCCACTAGTTGGATTCGCTCATGCCACTTGTCACTGACTGATTAACCCTCCAGATTTACGCTTGGAGAGGACTTGTCTTTTTGAGAACCCAAGAAGCACTTCTAAGACCGAATCAGGCTTTTGATATCTCATTACTTAATTCGGGTTTCTGACTGCTCACAACTTATGAAGTAATTAAGTAGTGCTCCTTGGAGAAACTGAAATACACTGCCTAGACCAAATTGGGCTTTTCAAACCCCACTACTTTGAATTTATCATTAGTTGCAACTTATAAAGTGAAATAAGTAGTGCACCCCCAAAAACTCGAAATACACTGCCTAGACCAAATCGAGCTTTCCAAGCCCCACTACTTACTTTGTATTTATTATTAGTTGCAACTTATAAAGTGAAATAAGTAGTGCACCCCCAGAACCTTGAAATACATTGCCCAGACCAAAATGGGCTTTCCAAGCTCCACTACTTTGGGGTTTCGACTGCTGATTACTTATAAGGTTTTTTAAGTAGTGTTCCTCTGGAAACTTGAAGTCTGAATACTTTTCCATTTTTCTTCGTAAGTTATGTCCATTTTCTTCAAACTGACAAAATTTTGTTATGTGAATCCTGATTGGGAAGTGGATACATGTTGGAGATTTGGCACCTGTTGCTAACCAACATGAATACATTGTTGATTAAACATCATTTGGTTTTGAATTGGCATGTTGGTATGCAAAGCAGAAGGTATGTTTGCTACTACTTGATGAGGTGGAACGTTATTTACCCCTTGTTAAGGTGGCAATATAGTCGGCCTCTACTGCATTGGTATATTCATTTGTGCCTGCTGTTGTGGAATGTTACTCATCTCCTGTTGAGGAGGAATAGGATTTGTCACATTTTGTTGTTGAGGCATGGCATTAGTTATTGGTTGACGACTTGATCCTATTGGTTGTGCACTTGATGAAGTAACTGGTTGAGGTTGGGGTGCAGAAGCTCCTATTCTTAGGCTTGTAAAGCCACTCATGGTATTAATTATAGGAAGATGTTGTTGACTAGTTATTTGTGTAGTAGTACCACTTAGATTTGGATTGGACGTTGCTTGCACATTGTCCATTGTGTTTTGCTCATTATTCTGCGTAGAATCAAAAGACACTTCTTCGATAATTGGCATATGCAACAAATCATCTACCGAAGCGTTTTACATGAATGGATTTAAACTTTGATTGTCTTGACCAGTTAACTCTATCAACACTCCTGTTGAAGGAACTAAGTCAATAAGAGGTTTACTCATCATGGTCATCTGATTGAAATTGCGTGCTAGATTCAGGGAGGTTTGATATGCTGTCTGCATTTGGTTAAAGTGGTCTTCCATGAGGTTCTTTCCTTTTTTAGGCATATTAGGGCCCTGATACATCGTTTGGACTAGAGTTAAAGGATTGTTAGAAGATCCCTGTTGACTATACAATATATTGTGAGGCATTCTTATTAGGCTTGGTAAACTTTCATGAGGGAAGTCCGTCAAAAAATTGTGCGGACCATTTCCCTGAAGGAATTCTTTCTCCTTTCAGCTAAGTGTTCTCTCTTTGGGAGTTTTGTCTCGATTTGTTTCATTCAAGTGTCGAAAAATCTTCAAGAAAATTGTTTCGAAACAATTATTCCAAGCGAAAGCTCTGAAAAATATATTTTAAAGCGAACTGGCCAAAACAAAAACTCTGAAGGATCTTTTTAGGATTTCTAAAGGGATCTTTCCCTTCGAGAAAGTCCTTTTCAAGAAACTTGAAGGGTACCTTACAAAAGTCTGAAAGGCATTTTTTTTAAGACAAATTCCTTCAGACAAATTGTCCACGGGAAAGTGATAAATAAATGCCCCAAACGAAAGTTTGAAGAAATTGATGACGGGCCCACAAACGTCAAGTTTGATCCCTTACAAGTAACCAATGGCATTTAAAAGACCAAAAAGAGCTACACAACTTATGGACTCACACCGACATAAATAAGATAAATTTAAGAAAACCAATGTCCTTAGATTGGTTTTCCATCTATAGGGAAGATCTGGGCTAGGTTTTAAGGCAAGATCTGGTAGGTGAAGTTAATGGCGAGTCCTCGTTCTTCGACATGGGCATCATCTCTGACCAACAATCGACAAATATATAAGCAGTATGGCTCAGTCAAGTTTATAGATGTAAGATTTTTTGTCCTCATATGTAAGCAGACAAGTGGAGGATGGCGTGGAGATGAAAGATAAAGATCAAGCAATTAGGAAAGATGGCTCAAGCATTTAAGACGTTCCTGGACTTTTCCTTCTTACTGGACCATGACATCGTCGTCCTTAGCAAGTTTTGTCTTCTAGTGTTTTTCTCGACCAATGAGAGGGCTAGAAGACTTTTGGAGCTAATGACGGTTATTTCGTTGAAGAAGGATTAGTTCTAATTAACCCAAGTGTGGGTGAGAATTCATGGAGGGTGGTTGGATCTCATTTATTGATTTTTGTTTGCTCGCCTCTTCTCCTTGGGTCTTCCCCTTTTCTATATATGTATCGATTCTTTTCAAAATAGGAGATCCTCATTTTGACAAGGAAGGACCTTGTCAAAATTTGTAAGAAAGACCTTTTTAAGCAATAAAGATTATTTTTACCTATCTCTTATCTGAAAATCGTGTTTAGCAAGCTTGTGCATGATGGCCTTGTGAAGAAGTGTTCTTCCATGTCCCTTGTCCTTCTTACCTATTTTCAAGTTAGTTACAGGTCTGAACTTGATCTCTTTTTACCATTAATAGACGTTTGGTGTGAATTTCGGAATTCATCTCTACTTCATATATGTCTTAGTGAGCCTAGTTTATGAAACATTGATAAAAATTAACCAGTTATGAGGTTTTGTAAGCAGAATTATCTTAAGCTAAATTAGTGTTTATTTCATGCTTATGTGGGTCACTCTCTATTTGGTGCATCACCTTTCTTAGTTGTTTCCCTTTTTATGTTACCTTTCTTTCCCTTTTCCTTGGTCAACAATAGGTTTTAGTGTGTGGGAACAGCTGAAGTGAAGCATCTGAGGAGCTAGCCTCATTAAAAATCTTAGAGGTTCAACCTCACTACAGGATACCCATAGCTTGAGGTTGCTCCAATTTTGTAGCTGGGAGTGAGAGAGCTTGAAAAAATCTCCCACAAGGGTGCAATTCCATGCTACAACAATTTCTGGCACGCTCGGTGGGATATTTTCAAGAAAGATTAGTCAAGTTTGATGTTGGTTTGATCAATTTGCAATGGTTTTAGTTTTCATCTTTCAGTAGCTGATGACTCTAAATAACATTCATCAATTTGGTGACGAACAGTAACTATCTTTCATGCCAAATGTGACTACAAGATCAACTTCTGCAGGTATTCCTTTTGAATTTATTGAATTACCTTTAAACTCAACAAGAAGGTTAAGGTTCGCCCATACTCACCCATACGTAAAAAACTACTTTCCTAAATCAATCACAAGGTATACCTACATGAGAAGATCCTTGTTAGCCCCTCTTGCTACCATGATGCCTCAAAGAGCTTTTGTCGGTTTTAGCAGCCAAAGTCCTTTGAATTTGCCACAATATGACCCTATGTCAGTAGCAGCCCTCAAAAATGTCTTGTATTACACAGGAGACCAAACTGTAACTCCTACTGAACACATAACAGCATAGCCAATTTCTGCAACATCCATAATGTCATAATAGAAAACATAGCTATTAGGCTATTGATTGTATCCTTTAAGGGAAAGGCGTTAGATTGGTATAGATGTTTAGCTCCTAACTCTATTCAATCATGATATCAGCTGGGAATAGCTTTGTGTAAGAGGTTTTTAGATAAGAGTGATCATTTTTCACTTGCAGAACAATTGACCAGGATTAAGAGAGATCCCCATGAAGTTATGCAAAACTTCAACATGAGATTTCAAAAGGCTTGGGATAGAATTGCAACCATTGTTAGACCATCCCCAAACTTTGCCTTATATTATTTAAAGGTTCTAAATAACGACATAGTTGTAATGATCCAATCTATGGGAGGGGACATTTTGCCAGGTGCTTATGAGGTGGCTATCAAAGCTGAAAATTGTCTAGTCCAGGCTAACAAGCTTACTCCTAAACCCGCAATGCCCCTTTTCCTTGAGATCAGACCACCTCCTGCAATTGTCCCCCCACTTGATTTTAACCTTCCAACTCTAATTATTGTTGGTGTGCCTTCACCAAAGCAAGAGAAGGCCTCCACTAGTGGATCTAGCAACTCCCAAGAGCAAAAGAACTACTTGGAACTTTAGAGCATGCTCCAATCTTTGGGGAATGATGTGGTCAATGTCATGAGGCAACAAGCTTACAACAAGCCATATCAAGCTCCATATCAGCCTCAACAATAACCTGATCAAGCAAATAGGCCACCCTACAAAGGAGGTTTCCAAGGACAGTGGCAACCCAATTATGCTAGACAACACAATTATAATCCAAATCCTATAGTCCCTTCCAATTACTTGGTTCCTGTTCAAAACAATATGTCTCAAGAGGCTAAAGGGACAATGTCTTGGAATCAATCTTTTGGGCAATTCATTGTCCCAAGTAATGGTTCTAACCATGGTTTCAATGACCAATGGCAACAAAGTATTGTTTATGGGTACAATCAAGCTCTTATGGCTCAAAGCATGGAGATCCCCATGATGACAAAGCCAGAGTAGCCTCCACAAGAACAAGGATCAGATCAGGTATCAAACCAATCAAAAACCACAATGGTTATCAATGAGCAAGAGGAGTGTTATGCATCCAATCAGTAGGCCATCCCCAGTCTGGCTCACATCCCAGTCTCAGCAAACATAAGATTCAAAAGAAATAATATGGGTGACAACCAAGAAGCTTTCAAAGAACCTCTTGTCACCGCTCCTTCATTGACAAAGCCAACAACAATAGCTCCCAAAATCTAAGCAAAGATTAGTGGTATGCCAATCAACATTATTGAGCAAATGAAGAAATCCAACATGAGCGTAACAATGTGGGACATGTTTTCCATGGCCAATCAAGTGGATATCCTTCAGGAGGCTTATCCAAGATAAGTGTTACAACAACTGCAGGCAAACAACCAAGCAAAGAAACTGAGGTCCTCACTAATGCAACCCAAGGTCCTATGGGAGAAGTGTCAAATAAGGTGGTCAAGCCTTCTCCGTTCTACATTTCATTAATTATCAATGATTCCTTGGTGCACAATTGTTTGGTAGATGGTGGGGCTATCACTTCAGTAATGCCAAAATCAATAGTAGACTAGCTTGGTTTAAAGTATGAACCCCAATCCAAGGGAGTTTTTCAGCTTTATGGATCTTCCACTAAACTCGTTGCTATTATCAAATGTCTCAACCTAACCATGCATTCTTTTCCTAGTGTTTTAATGACTCAAGATGTGTTAATTTTAGAGGGGCCTCCTCGTTTTGCTATATGATTATCTAGAGAAGTCACAGAAAAGATAGGAGGCTATCTCGCAACAGATTGATCATACATGGCATTTAGAACTAGGTATGGGACTAAGGTATCAATCAAGGTTGAACCCATGGCACACTTTCACATTGAACCCCATCAGCCAGATAACATAAACCTCAATTGTATTATCCTTGACGAGGATGGGTTTACAATTGGTCAAGAGCTGAACACTTGTCTTGAAAAAATTCTAGATTTATTCTTGGATGAGCTATGGAGGGATAATTAATTTCTCAACCCTTTGGAAGGAGTTGAAGAAAGAGACATGGATGTCTATTTGCTACATGAAGAAAATCAACTCATGCCTTCCCTCACTTGAGCTAAAGATGACCTCAATGGTATGTGGAAGTTGTTTTTTGATGGTTCAAAGAGCAAGAACGGAGTAGGTATAGGGGCAATGTTGGTTTTCCCTTCAGATGATAAAGTTCTTCTCTTCTTATAGGTTCCATTTTAGTTGCTCTTCAAATGCGACAGCATATGAAAGCTTAAATTCATGGCCTTCAATGGGCTAGTAAGAAAGGAATCAAGCAGCTACAAACATATGGGGACAGTGAGCTTATAGTAAACCAAGTCAAGGGCCTAAACATTATGAAGAATCCTTTGATGAGGTCCTACAAAAATAAGGTGTAGAACCTAATTGAATATTTTGAAGCCTTTGACATTCAATTTTTACCAAGGAACCAGAATCAACATGCTGACAGGTTGGCAAACGTGGGGGCTCGATTCAACATCCCAAGTAAGCTGAAAGAAGCCAAGGTTCAACCACATGTCAAGGTGGCGGTGAGGCCATCAATTCCAGACAACAAGGCCTATTGGCAGGTTTTTTGAAAATGATAAACAAATTGCTTGTTTCTTATAGTAAGAAGCTAAGATCTCCTCTACCAACCAAGAGAAGTTTCAAAACCAGTATGATTATCAAATCGTTCAACTGAAATCTAACAAACTCCCTAAGGAGTTAGTCACCCTTGAAGGCCTTTTCCATGAGGGAGACCATATGAGGAAAGACAAGGCAGTAATATCAACTAATAAAGAAAATTATGAGAGAGTCGTCATCTTCAAGGACAAGCTTCTCAAGCTTGGGAAGGTAAGCAACAAATCTGAAAGGCACGTCTTCATTGAACTTTGTAAAGAGTTTTCAGACATTTTTGCTTGGGAGTATAGCGATCTGAGAGTCTTTGATCCAAAGTTAGCCTAGCATACTATAGAGTTGGAGGCTAATACTAAGCTTGTGAGGCAAAAGCAGAGACCTTTCAACCCTAAAATAGAAGAGCTTATGACGAAAGAGCTAACCAAGTTGATTGAATCCAAGATTATCTTTCCCATCAAACACTCATCATGGGTAGCCAATTTAGTGCCTATAAGGAAGAATAATGGTGAGATCTGATTATGTGTTGACTTCAGAGATCTGAATAGGGTCTCCTTGAAGGACCATTACCCTCTACCATCCATGGAGAAGCTTCTTCAAATGGTTGCGGGTTCAGAACATTTTTCTCTTCTAGATGGGTACTCAAGATACAACCAAGTGTTGGTGAAAGAGGAAGATCAATATAAGACTGCCTTCACCACCAAGTGGGGCACGTATGCTTATCAAAAAATGCCTTTTGGCTTATCAAACGCTAGGGCCACTTTTCAAAGGAAAATGGACATGGCTTTCTAAGGGCTGCTAAATCAAATGGTGTTGGTCTACTTGGATGGCATCATAGTTTTCTACAAGGATGCCAACGAGCACATGGATCACTTGAGGTCGATCTTTGAGAGATACAGAGAATATGGGATCTCTTTAAATCCCCAAAAATGTGTGTTTGTTGTGCATGAAGGTAAGTTGTTGGGCCATGTTGTTTCAAAACAAGGATTAGCTATTGATTTTGATAGAATGAGTGCCATCTAGGCCTTATCCTGGTTTTACAAAATTGGCCAAACCCATCACTACTATGCTTAAGAAGAAACAAGCGTTCACTTGGTTAAATAAAGGTAAATCAACATTCGAGGCTATCAAGCAGGCCATTGCCCAAACACCCACACTCATGAACCCTGATTTCTCAAGAGATTTCTTATTGTACGCCTTTGCCAATATTGATAATATATCAGCTATGCTGATGCAAAAGAATGGTGAAGGACTTGAACAGCCAATAGCTTTTTTCAATCAAGGGCTGGAAGGATATGAGGTGAGGTATACTTTTGTAGAAAAATAAGTCCTTGTAACGGTAAGAAGCCTTAAAATGTTCAGACCCATGCTCTCCAATAGCAAAATCTATATCATGGTGTCTCATCTTGGAGTGAGAGATTTCCTTTTTAACAAATACTTGAATGAAAAGAGGGTTGGTTGGATTACCAAGGGCATGGAACATGATGTAGAGATCAAGGTCACTAAGTTAGTGAGAGGCAAAGGTTTGTGTGAGCACATGGTTGATGACCTTAATGAAAACAAAGAGGTTATTTTGGTAACAGAAGATAACTCATAGATGGATGCATTCCTACCTCACACTAGTTGGCTTCAGGATATGACACATTAATTGATGATAGGTGAGTACCCACAAGGCATGGATAGAGCAAAGAGAAGTTATTTCAAACTTCAGTCCATACCTTATGCATTAGTTGGTGAGGTTCTATTCAAAAATGACCTCAATAGAGTGTTCCTAAGATGCATAGATGGTAACCAGGTGACCAAGCTTTTGGAGAATTTCCATGATAGACCTATGGGAGGGCATTTTGCTTCAAGGACCACAACAACAAAGATAATGAGGTAGGTTATTACTGCCCCAACCTTTTCAGAGATGCATATGCATTGGTAAGAAGGTGTCAGAAGTGTGCTCTCTTTATGGGTAAGTAAAGATTGGCAATGCTTCCTCTCAACCCAATTCAGGTAGAGTAACCCTTCATGCAATGGGGGATAGATTTCATAAAAATGATCAACCCTCCATCAAGTGTAGGGCATAAGTGGGTGCTTACTACAACCGACTACTTCACCAAGTGGGTGGAAGCCATTGCATTGAAAGAAGCTAATGAAAGTGCAGTTTTAGAATTCTATGACAACATCGTGACCAGGTTTGGTGTTCCATCCACTATCATTTTTGATAATACACTAGCATTTATCAGTTTGAAAACGAGTGAATGGCCTCTCCAGATGGGCATCTACCTTAGCACCTCTTCCAACTATTATTCTCAAGGAAATGGACTGGCTGAGTCTACAAATAAAAATTTGCTAAGAATCATCAGGAGATGGCACATTAAACTAAAGACAGCCTTGTGGGGTGATAAGGTAACTCCTAAAGCTATTGTTGGCAATTTTCCATATGTTATAGTATATGGAAGGGAGGCCAAGTTACCCATTTCTCTTGAGTTGTTTGCATTAGAGCTTTACCATCAGCTGGAGGTGCTGGAAGATGAGCCCATGAATGTTAGGTTGGTAGAACTCATGGAGATTGAAGAAACAAGAGACCTTGCAATGAAGACACTAAAGTCACATCAAGCCCAAGTCAAGAAAGATTTTGATAAGAGATCCATAGCAAGGGACTTTAGAGAAAGGGATTCAAATAAGGCCAAGTCAAGAAATCATACCCAATTTGACAACATGTGGAGTGGTCTTTATTTGATCCATGGATGTAAACAACATAATGTTTTCCAACTGGCCCAATTGGATGGAGAGGTACTACCCATCCCATTCAATGGGATTCATCTAAAGCCATGTTATTAGAAGAGTTTGCAGCCATTGTATATATTGTACATTTTGCATAGCTTTTCATGTTTTTCTCTAAGTGCCCTATGCACATCCTTTTCAATTATGTGTTTCCCTTCCCTAGGTGCTTTGGGCACAATTTTGTTTTGTTTTTGTTGTCATTATTGCTTTAAAGGGAGGTTTCGATTCAATGAAAAATTGACTTGACTCCATGCCCAATGGATGGGTTTAACGAGGCAACATGGTCTAAGTTCTTTTGCATTGACAGGGATGTAACCCCTGTGAGCCACCAAAGATGTTGGCCATTTTTGGCCCACATATGAAGCTCTTGCATGGTTTGATGAAACATTGGGTCAAAGGCTTAGAAATGGATCCGGTAGCAGTGTTTAAGGATAAGCCTGTAAGCCAAAAGCTAAATGAAAATTTTATTTTTCAGCTAAGTCTTTTACTTGTTAATTCTTTCGGAGAACAACTGAAAGGTTATTTCTTTTGGGCCTCTTTTGGTTTCATTTTCCTTTCAGGAAAATTGTGCGGACAATTTCCCTGAAGGAATTCTTTCTCCTTTCAGCTAAGTGTTCTCTTTTTGAGAGTTTTGTCTTGGTTTCTTTCATTCAAGTGTTAGAAAATCTTCAAGAAAATTGTTTCGAAAGAATTATTCCAAGCAAAAGTTTTGAAAGATATCTTTTAAAGTGAAGTGGCCAAAACAAAAACTCCAAAAGATCTTTTCAAGATTTTCGAAGGGATCTTTCCCTTCAGGAAAGTCCTTTTCAAGAAACCCAAAGGGCTCTTTCCCTTTGGGAAGGTTCATTTTCAAAAATTCAAAGGGTACCTTACCTTCGGAAAGGGACTATTTCACAAACCCGAAGGGTACCTTGTAAAAGTTCATAAGGCATTTTTTCTGAAGACATAAATTCCTTCGGATAAATTGTCCATGGGAAAGTGATAAACAAATGCCCGAAACAAAAGTTTGAAGAAATTGATGACAAACCCATAAACATCAAGTTTGAGCCCTTACAAGTAGTCGTTGGCATTTAAAAGACCAAAAGGAGCTGCATAACCTATGGACTTGCACCGACATAAATAAGATAAATTCAAAAAAACCAATGTCCTTAGATTGGTTTTCCATATATAGGGAAGATCTAGTTCGGGTTTCAAGGCAAGAGCTAGTATGTGAAATTAATGGGGAGTCCTTGTCCTTTGACATGGCCATCATCTCCGATCAATAGCCGACAAATGTAGAAGCAACATGGCTTAGTCAAGTTTATAGATTTAAGAATTTTTGTCCTCATACCTAAGCAGACAAGTGGAGGATGGTATGGACATGAAAGATAAAGATCAAGCAATTAGAAAAGATGGCTCGAGTATTTAAGATGTTCTTAGACTTTTCCTTCTTAGTGGACCATGGCATCATCATCTTCAACGAGTTTTATCTTCTAGTGCATTTCTCGACCAATGAGAGGGCTGGAATATTTTTGGAGCCAATGGTGGTTATTTCGTTGGAGAAGGATTAGTTTTAATTAACCCAAGTGTGGGTGAGAATTCATGGAGGGTGGTTGGATCTCATTTATTGATTTCTATTTGCTCACCTCTTCTCCTTGGGTCTTCCCGTTTTCTATATATGTCTCAGTTCTTTTCAAAAGAAGAGATCCTCATGTTGACAAGGAAGGACCCTGTCAAAATTTGTAAGAAAGACTTTTTAAATCAATAAAGATTATTTTTACCTATCTCTTGTCTGAAAATTGTGTTTAACAAGCTTGTGCATGATGGCCTTGTGACGAAGTGTTCTTCTATGTCCCTTGTCCTTTATTTTTAGGCATTTTTAGGTTAGTTGCAGGTCTGAACTTGAGCTATTTCATATATGGCTTAGTGAGCCTAGTTTATGAAACACTGATGCAATTTAACCGGTTGTGAGGTTGTGTAAGAAAAATTATCGTATGTTAAATTAATGTTTATTTCATGCTTATGTGGGTCACTCTCTATTTGGTGCATCACCTTTTTTAGTTCAGTTTTCCCTTTTTATGTTATCTTTCTCTCCCTTTTCCTTGGTCAACAATAGGTTTTAATGTATGGGAACAACTGAAGTGAAGCATCTAAGGAGCTAACCTCATTAAAAACCTTAGAGATTCAACCTCACTACAGGATACCCATAGCCTGAGGTTACTCCAATTTTGTAGTTGGGAGTGAGAGAGCTTGAAAAACTCTCCCACAAGGGTGCAATTCCACACTGCAACAGGTTGCTTGGTATTGTTGGAATCCGTTAATATACGTCATTTGAGAGGCTTTTAATGTTCATCCAAAAAGTAAAATGTGTAATATATAATAAGGTTTTTACACCCCCCTTTCTTTCAAATGACAGTACTGTGACATGGACCTTGAAGTGCACCTTCCACCAACAACACTTCTTTTGTAAGTGGGGATTTGCTAAAACCTACAAGTTTTTGAATGTTTCTAGGGGGATCAATTACACAATGACTTTCATGTCAGGATGCAAAATAAAAGCACATAATTGGGTGTCTGTGGCACTTGGCTTACAAAAAGGTCTAACCCTTTTTGCAAACACTAAATTCATCAATTACTCAATGTAGTGCGATGTCTAAAGTGCAGATATGTCTCGTGTGTCACTCCAACACTAAAAGGTGGTTTAACTACTCAAACCTCCAATCCTAATGGGAGTGGTTGAAGTTAATGCCGAGAGATTAAACTCTGGGTCAAAGCTTCCCTATAGAACTTGTGGGAGGTAATGAAGTCCCCCTCGTAAGCTAAGTTTGCATATAAAATAAATGACTAATAGAAATGTTTTAGAGTCATTTTCAAGGTCATCAAACTATTGCAGGTTTTTGGAAAGTGATTTAGATGACATTCTTTGTATGTCTTGGACTAGGCATGTTTACAATAAGGATGGTGTTTTTTATTTTAAAAGTTCCCTAAAAGGGATGGATGGAAGAGCATACATGCAATGATCTTCTTTTTGCCAATCAAATTCTAAGTTTAAACAACTATTGAAGACAAAATTTGACAAGTGACTTCAATTTTAAACACCAAATGAAAAATTGGGTGGTGTTCTTTTGACCCCTTGATCATAAGTTGTAAATTTGAAAGCATAATTTGTCAAAACATTCATCTAAGCATCTAAATTTTCCGTTAAGCCCCAAAAGAAGGTTAATTCATTTTAAATATTAATGTTTAAAGAGCATACTTTAACAAATTTCAAGTTGGCCTTGTAATGAAAAAGTCAGTATGTCCTTTAGCTTGGAAGCTATTTTAAGTTTAGAATAATAATCTTTGAAAAATGAAGTCTTAGGTTCACAAAATGCAATCTCGTGACTCCACAAAGTAATCCCACGACTCACAGGGCAATACCACGACTATGAAAGTTGTGATATTGTCGACAAACTGTTAATGGTTTATTGACAATCTCATGACTCGGCTAGACAAACCCACGACTCTAAATGCAATATCACCACTACAAAAGTTGTGATATTTTAAATAACTGCTAACGGTTTTTGACAATCATATGACTTGGTTAAGTAATACCACGAGTCGAGTTGACAATCCCATAATGGTCTAGTTGCGGTATTGCAACGTCACTACTAGCTATTAGTGGGATTGTAATATTGCTACTTGCGAGTAGCGGTATTGTCAGAATTTGCAGACAGAATCAAGGTTAGTGCAAAAATGTAATTAAAATGCAATACCATGACTTGTAGTGACAATTCAGTGACTGTGTCAAGACAAATCTATGACTTCCAAAAAAACGTGTTTTTACTCAAAAAATTTATTTTTTGAGCCTCCCACTCCAAGATTTTGGATGACAAAAGTTAGTAGTTTTCTTATAGGAGCCTTATGACCAAATTTGTGATGTCCTACTGGGTGTGTTATTTGTAAACATAGGATTGCAATAGGGAGAGATTAATATTGTGTTAGTGAATAAAACAAATTAATCAAAAACACATTGAACTAACACCCTAAGCCTATCTCAAAGGGGGAGCTTAATTAACAAAACATAAATGGAAAAACACAACTAAAACATGAAAGAAAGACCTTTCACCTTCTTTGGATGCTCCAAAATGTTTGTTGTAGTGGCTTGCTTGGTTTGTGCTCATGAAGTCAGCATCAATGGAGCGTGGCTACCTCCATCTCTCCTTAGCACCATGTTGGGCTTTGGCTTGGCTTGGCTTGGCTCAATATTTGGGCATTATAACACTAAGATGCAATGATTTTGAATGCATTTGGGCATTATAAGTTTGGCATAAAAGAGCTTAGAATTCAATAAGCTAGGCCTCATATTTATAGATTTCAAAAATGGTTAGAATCAACTTGAACCATCCATATCAAGATGGAGATGTGTGGCTAAGGATTAATTCAATTATGTAAATAAAATTCATAAATGGGCTCATCAATATTTGGGATAGAGGGGCATTGAATAGGCATGGAGGGTCTTAATGAGGCATGGGAGGGGTTAACCTTGATATTTTATGCATTTATGGCCTAGGGATATCTTCCCAAGAAATGATGTCACCTGATGATGTAGATATTCAATATTCATTTTTAAAAAGAAATTATTCAACAAGTTTCATGGAATTTCTAATTAGGCCCATGATTTGGTTTAATTAGATCTTAATCATGATTAAACACTTTGATGCAAACCTTGGCTCTTTGTGCACAAATTATTCAAATTGTTCAAAATGTCTTGTTATTGGCTCAAAATTTGACTGGATTAGAATTAGGATGTGATGTTAGATGCATTGGATCCGTTATCCCATTTAGGATGATGTCAACACCAAATAACAAGGGCACATGTCTTATACAAAAAATTTGACAGAAAAGAGCAATTTAAAGCACCGAGATGCGAAATTGGCATTTTGACTCGAAATGATATGATCAAAGTTGGTTGACCCATAAATTGCATTACCTCATTTAATGATACTTTGGCCAAAATTGGCACTTGAATATGTCGGTTTCAAAAAATTTAATGTGTTTTAGTGTTTTTAGGCCAAATTAGGCATTTTGGTAAGAATTGGTCAAAAGCTTGGTTGGAGGTCATTCGTGGCCAGTTTTAGGTGTCTATATAAGATAAGACTTTTGATGTTGAACTTGGTGTTAAATCCAATATACAAGATGCAATGCTACTAGTAGGAAAGTGCTTGTTCACAATTGACCTCTCATCGTGGGGTTTGTGATACGATGGGTGAGAGGGAGATGATGAAGGAACAATGGATTTGACAAAGATGGGATGGCTTGGATTATGGGGAATAGACTCAACTTTGATGGAGGATTTGTCAAAGATGGGAGTGGTGTCTTGACCTTGGCTTGCAAGGGGAAGGGATTGATCATGATTAGGGATGGAATCTTGGCATTCGTTTTCTTGTTCACCTAGGGATTTAGACTCATCTAGTTTGTCCTTGATTATTATGTCACCACAGTCGAAGAAGTCTTGGACATAATATTGGAAAATCTAACATCGATTAATAGCATGCCCCCTAGTTCGATGATATGCAAAATATTGATTGGCTTTATACCAAGAGGGCTTAGGCTTAGTGGGATCAAGACGTTGGATAGGTGGATAGACCATCATTTTAGTGGTGACTAGTTATTTGAAGAGGGCTTCCAAAAACATAGGAAAGGGAGTATAATAAACCACTTCACTTTGTGACTTAGATGTGGAAGCATTGGATCTTAGACCATATGGTTGTTGATGCAAGGGGGTGGAGGAAGTCGAGGTGGCCAAGATTAGATTCCCTTTACTAGTATGGGAATGGGTAGATGGTGGTTTATGACTAGCAGATGGAGGATTGGAATGGGACTCACATGACTAGGTTGAGATGTGGGGAGCAATGAGTTGAAGTGGATTAACACCTTTAGGAAATAGAACACCCATCATAATAAACCGCAAGAGGATCTCATCCTTGTGGGCAGTTATATATTGGTCTACGAATGCAGGGTCTATTTTCATGATGATGTTTGGGGGTAGGCTAAGGATTAGGGATGGTTTCTTGAATAAAATAGGTCAGAAGGACCGAGCTATTCTGATAGGTGATGATGGACAAATGGATAAAAGATTATGATCAGATGTTAGACTAATAGTACAATAAGTGCTAACAACCTATCAGTAATGTCTAGTTGTCAGTATTTTGATGATTTAAAATCTTTGAGGGGAAACCTGTAAGACACAGTGTTAGACTAAAATATGCCCTGTAAAAAATGGTGTTAGATACAGTAAAATAGCCTCTAATTTCACCCATACAAGAAACAAGATGGTAGTCCAATATGCCTTAAGAAAAACACCCTAAAATTTTGTGATTTGGATCTATAATTTCTTTGGAGTGAGCGGGCCACAATGCGGGGATCTGGGGGTGATAGCCTCCAGTGGGATCAAGGGGAAGCACCCCTTGTAGGGTCAAGGGACAAATCCCCTTGTTAGGTCTAGGGGTAGCATCCCTAGTGCACTCCCTATCATGGTATAGGGCAGGGTTGAGGGGCGGAGGCCTTGATGCCAAAGGTAATTTGGGCCTTACAAAAAGCCTAAAATGACTCAAATTTCACTAAAAATGACCCTAAAAATGCACTTAAAATGATCAAATTGAAGGCAAAAATTAATGTAAAATCATGATTACATAGTGCAAAATCACAACCAGAGAGTGCAAAACCACAACTCTAAGGCAAAATAGCAAATTGTGAGTTGCAATTTTGTAGTGGTTAGTTAACGATGATGGTCATTTACAAAACCATAGTTAGGATTGCAAAATCATAATTTAGTATGACAAAATCACTATTTTTTATAAATCGATACTTGTAATTTTGTTATAAATGACAAAACCTCAGATTTTTGACCATGGACCAGAAATAGATAAATTAACAGGTTATGACACATTACTTAGATGTCAAAAATGTGTTTATTTATAAGTAATTAGGGCAGATTAAAACTGATTTTAGTGATATATCAAAATTTTAAGATGGATACTTCATATTTTATCAAAATGATCCAAGATTTTGATTAATTAGAAAATGTGCTAATTAGATACCTACCCTATAGAAGATAAAGATGACTATCAACAAGCAAAGTTAGTTTTAAATGATAAAAGTGATAGAACTGACAAAATCGTTATTATGACTATAATACCGTTATTCTGTAGGTCAAAGTCGTGATTCACAAATGCTTATGATATGTGGTTTTGTTAATGAAGGGAAAAGGCTAAGGTTTGGATGTTTGTGGATGGTCTTCCCTGCCTTGCCCTTTCCAAGTGACACTGCAAATCACACAGATCAATAATAGAGATACATAGTCTTTGGTATGTGATTAGCCAAAATAGAGAATGTTGGGATAAAAATACAAAAGAAGAAAAATGTTATATGTTTGACTATGTGAGAATAAGTCCCTGCCGAACAGAAAAGTCAGAATGAATCCTACAGATTAGTGGTCAAACATTAGTGGTTTCATGAAAACCTTCAAAACCATAACTTAATAGGACAAAACCATAACTACCAGGTCAAAGTCATGACTTTCGAAGCCATGATTTTGTCAAAAGATACAAACCTACAAAATAGATCATTAGCAGTTAGGCAAAATCTCAAGTTTATATGCAAAGTCGCAACTCTTAGGATAAGGTCGCAATTTTTGAGTTGCAATATTGTCAAAAGGTCAAAAACCTGCATGGTCATAGAAAATAGTTAGCAATTAAGTTAAACAGTTAGTGCAAAGTCACAACTTTCAGGAATAAAATCTTGACTACACAGTCGTGAATACTAATACAAATCTGTAACTTCCACTTGTACGTGCAAAAACTTCAAAAAGCCAAGATTTTTCTTCTACTAGCTGATCCTGCAAGCTATTAAAAGGTTTTATAACAAACAAAATAGTTAAATGGAGAGCAATGTCCCACTATGGTCACCAAAATGTAGAGAGAAATTCAAGCTAATAGATTAAACTATGCAATTTAATCACTCAAAACTTCAAACCACTAAGTAAAGTCTAGATCCATTAAAACTTAATGCAAATAGATGAAAAAACTATTCAAAACAACATTACAATTCTAAAGTTAAATACTCCAAACCATGATCAAATGGATGCAAAATGAAAAAGATTGGGATGGGAATTACCTTAGACTTAGCAATTTGACATTATGATGGCATGATGATAGATTGTTGATAAAGGATACAAGAATTATTTTGGCATGAAGACTTTATGAATTTCTAAGATGGTCTTCCATGGAGGAAGTGAATTATTTAAATAGATTTTGGAGGGAGAGATCAATGGTGGAGATTTGAAGTTGGTTCAAAGAGATCAAGGGATAGGAATTATCCAAGGACTTTAAAATTCCTTGGAAGCATCTAGATTTAGAGGCTTATAAAAAGGAGGGGTGAGAATAAAGAAGGTTCTAGATTTAGAGGATTCTAGAATCTTTTTTAGGAATAATGATGATTAGATGGGGATTAGGGACTAGGGGTGTCAGAAAGCCTAAGAGTAAGCTAGTAGGTGGGCTATTGGGAATTTAAAATTTTCAAATAATAGGTAAATAAGATTAAATTAGGATAATTGGGATTTAAGATAAATTAATGATGAAGTGAGATATAATAAGGTTAGTAGATGAAAAATGATAAAAGGGGAATATTGGATGAGTGACTAGGGATGGGATCAATTAACAAGATAAATTAGAATAAAATGAGATGAGCAAAATCAGTGTCGACTAATAGTATTATTAACAATGGTAATGTATACGAGTGAATTTAGATGCATACAAAAGTAACTTCTAACATGTAGCAAGGGGAGTATGAATAGTGACAGTAAGGGTTGGAAAGGCAAAATTCAAAACTAGGTTATAAGGTGGGACTAAGATTGGATTTTAATTACGGTTGTTATGCATTATATTACTTATCTAAGACCATTGTAATTATATTTGGCATAGTTTTAGTTCCCTCACTTGGACCTATTGTTACCTACAAATCAATTCACCCATAAAATTGCACCACCCTAAATAGTTGAAGTAACTGAATATAAACATTTGAGTAACATCTTATCAACACATATTACATGCATAAAAATATCATAAGGCACAATATCTCAATAATCATTACATTGTTATATCAACATGCTAGCATGTAAATATCTGTAAACTCAAATCACATGATAAGGAAGTATTAGCTCAACTAGATGGCAATACAATAGACATCTCAATGAACAAGGATAACCAACTTTAACTAGCATCTGAATAATACTCACGTAAGCAACTAATAAATTTGAGAATATAAAATTCATTGTCTTGATCATAATATTTAACAATGATATAACAATAAATATCTCATGTCTCTAATGATATAAAGATCATGCCACATTACGATAAGTCTAAAACAATAACAAAGTCCAAAAAACTAATACTATGAAAATTGGGGCCTCACAACATACAAGAGTGTCCAAACACTAATGAGGAAATAAAAAAGTATGCAAGATCAATTTAGGGAAACCATGTGGAGAAAAAAATAGGACAAAAGAAAGTATACTATATCAAATAGTTTAATCCCACATGGAACCATGAAAAAAAGGCATACATAGGATCATAAATTAAGTGGCAAGTGAAAATGTTGACTTCTCAGTTAAGGACTATCTCACATCATCTTACATGTGAAGCTGACAGGAAGACAATGCCTAAGGAGGAGTGGAAAATGACAACATGCCTATTTTGTGACAAGGGGGTAGTGGAGACACAATGCCACTATATCATTGAGTGCATAGCCTACACTGACATTCATGTCAAGTGCAATGACAATCTGAGGGAAGACAAACCAATTGACTTGTTTGCAGAGACAACATTAGACAAAATAATAAGTTTTTGGGTCAAGATCCATAGTAGACCTAACATTGAAAAGGGAACATTTTTTTTTAAAGACTAATATGACAGTGCTTATGATAATTGGTGATGCTAGCCCAAAACAACTTTGTTACATCTTTGGGTCCCATAGATTGCTTGGTCTTATGGATGCTATTAAAATCTTTAATTTCATTTCAATAAGGCCATTCCACATTGTAAAAATGTTGAAGAGATGTCAGTGTTGAGTCTCCATGCATCATCAAATAGGGACTCTTTAATATCACAAATTGTTGGATTTGAGAAGGCATGATAACTAACTCCAGACCTAAAAATGGATACAACTCAAACACATGTGAAAGGTGTTTCCAAGTGTCAAAACTCAAAATTAGATTTGTGGTTGAGATTGTGAAAGAGTTACATTTCCAAAAAATAATTTAATGTGTAGTCCCCTCACATGATGGAATTAAACAATCCTCAATGATTAAATATTTTATTTTTTCGTAGTCCATAGCAATTGAATATAAAAATTTAGGTATAATTATGAGCATATTTTTAATTTTATATGTTTCAGGTCACCAATCGTAATTCATCATTAATAAAAAGACTTATGAATCAAAGTTGGTGATCCATAACATGTAGAGCTAAAAACACATGCATAGAGTTATAGCAAAAGCTTTATTCAATGAATCAATAAATGAATGAAATATTTTAATAACATATATGAGACCAAGTAGTCTATGGGGCCGAGCATTATAACAGAACTGTCTCATGTTAACACAACTCCCTAACATGAATGTTGTCCTTTTGATCATGCAAAATTTTAGACCCCTTTTCGATACTAACTCTTCTACTATGGATCTTGATTTAAAAACTTATTGTACTATCTAACCTTTCCTCTATAAACAAGTCGACAAAATTTCAACCCATAAATTATCTTTGTCAATCCCCAAGGAGTTAAGCAAGGTGAATGAAAGCTATTTATTAAAGGTGCAAACAAAATTTGAACCGTTGCTAACAATAGTATAGAGATAAGATGAATAAAGAGGATAGGGACATATATTAAGGATCAAAAGGTTATGTTTGTGTGTGTAGTAGAGGCAAAGTATCTAGAAAAGATTATTAAAAAAAATATGAAGCTCTGCTTTTGCCACCTCAGGGAGAATGAATGCCTAAATCCATTTCTGAATAACAAGAAATGCAAGAAATTTTCCTCACGATTATCTCATGCATTCATTCAAGGTATTGTGGTCTTCGACCCTAATTTTATAAAATCAAATGTTGTTCCTAAAAACCCTAACTTGGTAACTATGGTCTCTCCATTGCCAAATATATTCCAAGTGTAAATCTGTATTTATCCTACCCAATAAAGACTAGTTAATCATGTTGGGAAATGCTACAGCACTAATGGCTATGGAAGAGAGAAACACTAAAAGTATATGTAGGCAAAAAAAATGCCAAATTTGAAAGGCCTAGGTGGGCAGCAATAAAAAACCAAAGAAACGAAATAGGGGAGGAGAGAATGTGGATAAATAAACACTAAATTTGCATATATTGAAATCTTGAAAAAACTCCTACAATCACATCTACAGATGTATAAATATAAAACTCACAAATAACCTCAAAATGAACTTTCCTTTGACTGTTGTCAACAAAATACAATTCTCTTACTGCTACTCCTCTGTTTTCCCTTGTCTTGCTTCTCTCTCTTGACAGACTATTGTTCCTTCCCTTTGTTGTATATGTTACAGACTGCTGGGAATATTCGTAGCTCTGTTTTCCCTTACTTTCTCTCCCTATAGGCTACTACTGTATTATTATTTTTGTTGTTACTCTATTTCTTTATTGCACATTCTCTTTTCTTTGACTACTACTACATTGAATTTAATGTCTTATACATTATTTTTGTATCTCTCTAACTTTTTACTTGCTCTGTAGCTTTCTCCCCAAAAAACAAGTCAAAACGGGCTCCAAAAAATCAAATTTGAAATTATTACATTAAATTCAGTTGATGGCTTGTTGTGTTCTAGAGTTGTTTGGGTAAGTTGATAGAGTCAAAAATAATAATATTTTAACACTCCCCCTTATTTTTGACCTTCCTACCATGGTCAACTAGACTTTTCTCAATCTCTAAAACCTCCTTATAACTTCTCTTTAGCTTCCCAAATGTTTTTACACTTCTTTTATGCATGTCCAGAGCTTTGTTACTAAAATCCATAGCTCTACTAATAGATTCTATAGATAGACTATTGAAATCTATAGCTACCTTATCAAAATCCACACTTGGATTGTAATTTATAACTGGACTGACAAAATCCATAGCTAGATTGATGAAATTTGTAGTTGGACTATAATCTATAGCTGGCCTGCTAAAATCCATAGATGGACTGATGCAATTTGTAGTTAGACTGATGAGATCCATAGCTATACTGATGAAATTTATAGCTACCCTGATGTAATCCGTAGCTCTACTATAGGAGTCTAGAGATGTGTTGTTTGAGTTTGTAGCTCTATTATAAGACTCCAAAGATACCATAACACATTGTAGGCCTAATGCTACTACATTTATGACCCCTAATCTTCCTTTTAAATGCATGAAAGTGGCTTTAAACAAAGGCTATGTGAAAATATCAGCTAGCTATTGATCAGACTTAGAAAAGTTAAGGTCTATGACATGATTTTCAACTAACTCGCGAATAAAGTGATACCTGATTGCTATGTGTTTCCTCCTACCATGAAACACGAGGTTATTCGACAATGCTATGGATGACACATTATCATAATAGATCGTATAAGCTCCTTGTTTCTCCTCATGAAAATCAAAAAATATCTTTCTCAACCATATAGCCTGACATGTTGCATTGACTTCTATATATTATGTTTCAGCTGTAGAAAGTGACACTATGGGTTGTTTCTTTAAATCCAAAGATATGGATCCTAACTTAAGATGAAATACATACCCTAAAATTCTCTTTCGGTCATCAAGACTACCTGCCCAATCACTATTTGTGTAACCAACAAGCTGAAACTCATCTGTCGCTACATATAAAACACCATAATATCTTGTTCCATTCATGTACCTCAATATCCTCTTGCCTGATTGTCAATGTGTCTCTAGTGGCATCTCCATAAATCTTGATATGAGGCTCAATACATACATAATATTCGGTCTTATTGCAGTCAAATACATTAGGCTTCCCACTAGGATCTTATAGCATGTGGGGTCTACATTGTTGTTGCAATCATCTTTGCACAACTTCAAACTTGTCTTGACTGGAGTGAACACAGGGTTGTTGTCCAACATCTTAAACCTCTCTAAGATCTCTTTTGCATACTTAGTTTTGCATATGAATATGCATTCATGTATTTGTTTAACTTCTATCTCAAGAAAGTACTTTAAGAAGCCCAAATCAGTCATTTCAAACTCATTTTTCATGGTTGTTTTGAAATCTTCAATGGACTTATTTGCATTATTGGTGAATATTAGATAATCCACATACAATACAACAATCAACATACCTTACTTGCAGGATTTGATGTATAGCGTGGGCTCACTTGCACTCTTGCTAAAACTATTTCTCAACAAGTATGAGTCTATGCAGTTGTACCATGCTCTTGGGGCTTGATTGATCCCATACAACACCTTTTTTAGCCTATACACTTTGTTCCCATGATTGAGAATCTCATATCCAGGTGGTTGTCCCACATAAACTTCTTCTTATATCACGCCATTCAAGAATTTGGACTTCACATCCATTTGATTCACCTTCCACTTGTGTTGGGCAGCAATTGCTATGATTGTCCTTATGGTTTCTATCCTTGCGATGGGTGTGAATGTTTCATTGTAATCACATCCGAGCTTTCGCTTGTAGCCCTTCACCACTAACCTTGCCTTATGTCTCTCTATCTTGCCTTTAGGAGTATTTTTTGTCTTATATACCCACTTAAATCATATGACCTCTTTTCTTTTTGGTAGGTCGACTAACTCCCATGTGTCATTTATCTTTATGGCATGTATCTCTTCATCCATTACCTCACACCACTTGTTGTCCTTGACTGCTTCTTCAAAGTAAATAGGATCAGCTAACAGGAGTGCATAATTCATATTTTCATCCTCATTTTATTCATACTTTGACTGCTCATATACTTCTTGAAAGCTTTGTGTCCTTATTTGGCATTGACTTGAGTTGGAAAAGGATAATGTTGACTCTTGGACAACTCCTTGACCTCCTTGATGGCGACTGCCACTAGATGATTCATCCCTTTGAAAAATAGGGGTCCATGTTGGTGCATTAGTGGTCGTACCACCTACTATTTTAGATTCAATGAAGGGTCCACTTGCCCTTATTTTCTCATGCTCTTATTGTCTCTCTTTCCAAGCTTCATAATCAATGAATTGAACGTCCCAGCTGATTATGAGCTCTTTAGTGATGGGATTGTATAACCGGTATGCCTTTGATTGGTCCTATGAAAGTACATTTCTCACCTTTGTCATCCCACTTCATCCTTATTTGCTTGGGTATGTGTGCATATAACACACAACTAAACACTCTAAGGTGTTCAACACTTCGCTTCCAATTGCCCCATGCTTTTTGAAGGATCACATCCCTTACACTCTTTGTTGGACAAATGTTCAACAAGTACATGGTTGTTGCTATAGCCTCAACCCACAAATCATTAGGCAAACCCTTTGCCTTTAGCATGCTCCTTGCCATCTCTTGGATGGTCCTATTTTTCCTCTCAACCACACCATTTTGTTTTGGTGTATACCCAGCTATAAATTATTTCTTTATGCCATGATACTTGAAAAAATTCATGAACTCATTAGAGATATACTCTCCCCCTCTATCCATCCTCAAAATCTTGATATAGTTGTTGCGTTACTTCTCCACCATGGCCTTGAATTTCTTGAAGGTCTCAAATGCTTCCGATTTGTTCTTCAAGAAATACACCATATCTTTTGGCTGTAATCATCTATGAATGTCATGAAATAGACATTCTTGGATAGGGAGGGGGTCTTCATTAAACCACACAAGTTGAATGTATCAGCTCTAACAAAGCTCTAGTTCTTCATGCCTTACCCACATGAAATACACTCCCATGTTGCTTCCCCAATATGCATCCTTCACACACCTTGTTTGGTTATTCTATAAGGAGAAGCCCCTTCACCATGTGCTTTTTGTGAAGAAGATTCATCCCTCTAAAGCTCAAATTCTTGTACCTAAGATGCCAAAGAGTAGGTTCATCTACCATTACTATTTTGAATGCTACTGTAAGCTCACTTTGCATTCTCAATGAAAACATCTGATTGCTTGTCATCTTGACTGTTGTTATCTTTCTATTACAACAACTCCTATCAAATATAATATAATCACCATTCTCAAATCTGACCTTGTACCCCTTTTGGACAAACTTCCCTATGCTGATAAGGTTGTGCTTCAACCTGGGTACATAGTAAATATCATGAATTTGTCTTTTGTCACCTTATTTGGTGAAGATTGAAATGATGCCCTTGTCCATGACAGGAACCTTATCATTATTTCCCATCTTCACCTCTAATTTTATTGTTTCATCTATATGGCTGAACATCTCTTTGTTCCCATTCATGTGGTTTCTACAACCACTATCCAAGTACCACGTCTCTTTGCTAGTTTGCTTAGTAATGTTACATATTATAAACAAGCTTCCTATTTTCTCATTTTTATTGGGTTCAGCGTCTTGTGTATGAGAGAAATTAGAATTATGTCTATTCATGTCATACTCCTTTCTACACTCACTAGCATAATGTCCATACCTCTTAAAATAATAACATTGGACATTATATTTATCATAACTTTGTGTAGATCCTCCTCTAGAAGTGTTGTTGCTCTTTCCTCTTCCTCTTCCATGTGACTCTTGATGGCTATGCTTGCCACCTTCTTGATTGCTGCAAGTTCTTCCTCTTCCTCTATTATTTGATCCTCTCCCACTTCTTTTCACATTCACATTGGTCTTGAATGCTTGCTCATGTGAGGAGGTGGCTGACTTATTCAACCTTTGTTCATGGGTTTGCAAAGAATTCATTAGCTCATCCACCATCATTTGCCTCAAATATTTTGACTCTTCAATTGCAACCACTATGGGGTCAAATTCGATTGGAAGGCTCTTCAACACCTTCTTTATGATCCTATGATTTTCAAAGGTATCACCACATGTTTTGATTTGATTGACAATGTTCATTGTTCTTGTGAAGAAGTCATTGATAGACTCATTCTCCTTCATTTTTAGGGTCTCAAAGTCCCTCCTTAAGAGTTGCAACTTGACAAGCTTTACCTTGTCACTCCCTTGATATGCATTCTACAAAATATCTCATGCTTGCTTGGAATGGACAATTGTTGCTATCATAGGAAAGATTGAGTCAGCCAAAACCATTTATATGTCGTTGAGTGCTTTGGCATCTTTCCTCCTATTCTCCTTCATCACATTCTTTTGTGTTTGAGTCAAAGCATTGAAGGCTACCATGTATGTAACCTCATTGTACCCAACTTCAACCAACTCTCATATCTCTCGAGAGTTGAAAATAATTTTCATTTTGATGTTCCACACATCATAGTTTTTCCCATCAATCATAGGGGGTTGCTTCCAAGACCTTGAACTCCCTACTATCATGTTTGATTGAACTCACAACCTAGTTTCCCTTCACCAATAGCTTTGATACCAGCAATTGGAAAATGTTATAGCACTAATGGTATGGAAGAGAGAAACACTAAAAGTATATGTAGGTAGAAAAAAATACCAAATTTGAAAGGCTCAGGTGGGCAGTAATGAACAACCAAAGAAATGAAATAGGGGACGAGAGAATATGGAGAAATAAACATTAAATTTGCATATATTGAAATCTTGAAAAAAATCTTACAATCACAACTACAACTATATAAATATGAAACTCACAAATAACCTCAAAATGAACTTTCCTTTGACTATTGTCAACAAAATGCAATTCTCTTACTATTGCTCCTCTATTTTCTCTTGACCTGCTTCTCTCTCCTGACAGACTGCTACTCCTTCCCTTTTTTTTAATATTCTACAAACTACTGGGAATATTTGTAGCTCTATTTTCCCTTGCTCTGTCTCCCTACACATTGTTGTTGTATTGTTTCTTCTATTGTTGCTTTATTTTCTATTGCACATTCTCTTCTCTCCAACTGTTATTGCATTAAATTTAATGTCTTCTACATTCTTTTCATCTCTCTCTAACTTTTCACTTTATCCATAGCTTTCCCCCCAAAAAAAAGTCCAAACAAGCTCCAAAAAATCAAATTTGAAATTGCTACATTAAATCCAGTTGGTGGCTTGTTGTGTTCCAGAGTTGTTTGGGTGAGTTGGTAGAGAGTAAAAAATAATAATATTTTAACAAATCCAGCACCAAATGGAGATTGTATTGTGATTGACATGGCGATCATGTCTTTAAACTCAAACTGAGTAAACGCAATGCCAAAACCCTACAATTGAGTCCTTTATAAAAATTCAATGCATTTAGTGACAAAGTATATGGTTCAAATTCATGGGAATGTGGCTTAGGATAATTCATTCCTTTCTGTTATTAGTTTGTCGAACCCTGGTACACCTACAATAACAAAAATGCAAGGAAAATAAAAATGAAATATAAGTTCCTAGTTGTGGCCATTTCATATGATGCCATCAGTAAAAAGTTTGAGTTATTCGTAACAGTCGATAAGCAGACTGATTAGTGGTGGAAGGTGTCGAACAAATTAGATTCCCTAAATAGGGAAACAAGTTTCAAATGAATAAAAGAACATTTACTCCCTATGAATCAATGCTTTCAAATAAAACACTCAATAAATGTTAACCATGATTACCTATGTCTTTGGGCATGATAGGATTGTAGAAGTGTGTGCCCATCAATCAGTTATATATGTTGTGTAATCAAGCATTTGAAATCCCATCACCCTAGAAGCTTCGAATTATCCAATTTGCTAGCAAACTCTATTCATAAAGATCTCAAGGATTTCAAAACCACCATATCTTACCTATTTGGCATGTCACATTCTTCACCATAATTCCATTAAGCATGCATATCTTAACTTGAAGCTAAAGGATAATAAACACTAAATTTTCGTAGGGGGTAGTGTGGAGGAAATTTAGGAGCATATATAGCAAAAGTGGTCTCGTGGAATATATTTTTTGAGTGTATGCTCCTAATTTATAGAATATAATATTTAAAATTATTATATTTTTATTTATAATTAAAGATTACATAAATTTTGTACACTCATATTTACGACTTGTAAAATATCTTCCTACAAAATAGAAGCACATATGGAGAACTCCCAACACCCCCTCTTTTCCAACCCCTCAAACTTCCTCCCTAAAAAATAGTAGCTCCTCACTTTTAGGAAAAGATTCTAAAATTTCCTTATACCATGCATTTCACTTTTCATGGGACCACTTGCTCGTTAAAAATAGAAGCAGCAACCCCCTCCATGGGGCCCCTGCCTAACCCTTTCTTGTGATGGATTAGAATCCTCTGCTCCCCAGAAACTCACCATATAATAACTTTGTGGATATATATTTATCTCCTATAGTAGCCACAATTCTCACAGAAAACTTATGGAGATTGTCTCTAACATGTAGATCCATTTTCTAAGGTAATAAATTGAAAGGAGGCTAGTGTTTATTAGAACATGGAACCACTATCAAGTCACATGGATTCTATCAACCAACCTTTATGTTGCCCAAATATGTAATCGAAAGTATATTTTCCATAAAATGCCTGAGATAAATGGATTTAATCAATCAAACATTTGGGGGCAGGAAGGAACTAAAAAGCATTTTACTCACTACCTTATGCAAACAATGCATTTACACTTGTGAAGAAGAGAGATGAAAAATATTAAAGTGCCAAATTGTAAGAGCTCTAGATCAAATGGATGGATGGACATATGATACCATGAGATGTTTGTAACTTGGTTGGTAAAAATAAGAAATCTTATGCAATCACTCATGAAAAGAGGCTAGAAGTTGAGAATTTCAAAAATCCTCTAGAGCAAGAAGTGGCCCAGACACCCCAACAACAATAATCATACCAAGAGTAACAACAAAAATTGAGAAGGATAAGAAAAAAAGAGAGCTTTTATGATTATAGGATAAGAAAACAAGAACAAAAATTACTAGTTACAACCTCTTCTACAGTCTCCATCATCCCTCCTATAAAAATTATGGTTGTTTAAGATTCTCTTGTGTATGTTCCTATAACACAATCCATTGCAAGTTTCCATGCTTCCAGAGTTTTTGTAAATAGTCTGATTGTATGTAATTTCTTACATTCTGAACTATGGCTTGTTTTATACATTTTCTTGTCACTTCCCCTATACATCCCTTTGTAAATTCTCGTCTCCCTCCTCTACCTTAATTATCGGCACCATTATTCACCCATCTCATAACCATGACTTATGTTGATTCATCTCAGTCTAGCCTATTTTCTCCATTTCCTCCTCCCTTCCCCCCTCGGTTCACTTATGTTCCCCATTTCATCACTCCCTCCACGCCTCCGTCTTTCACCCTACAGAACAACAAATGGGGCATACAGTCAATATCCTGCAAGATTCCAATGAGATAGAGGGTGGGCTCAACATTATCATCCAAAGAAAGAGTCCAAGATATACTCATGGCTAGCCTAACGTATAATTAGTACTCAATATGACCTTGAGGACCAAAAGCTTTACTTGGCCCACATGATCCCTGTAAATGTGAAACCTAAGTATCAATTTCTATCCTCATGTTATTACACATCGATTGTTGGGGGATCAATCCACTGATAGAGTTTAGGTTTTTTTTTATTGAAGTTATTAGATGTTCAAAATCGACTATTTAAAGAAATATAGGAAGTTGGTAAAGAAAGTAGAGAAGCTTAAAAAGGTTGAGAGAAACTTAAAATGTGAACAAATAAAGATGAAGGCCATGGAATAAAAAATGACAACATTTCATAAAATTGAGTGAATACCATACTAGAAGGCATGCTAGATATCAAAAGTGTCACAGGTCCAATGCGCATAATGAAGTTAATAGAGTCCTAGAAGAAAAATAAAGAACTAAAAAATAAGGCCATGTCGTTGGGCATGATTGTGTGTGGGTCACATTGGGACACCATTACTCACATCGTATCTGGCTTATCATAGGCTCTCAAATTCATTAGTGTTGTAGTAGTCTAGAGCCAAACAATAAAAAATGAAATGGATAAATATCTGAAAGAAATTGGTTCTAGATTGTTAAAATTTATTGTTGGCCATTTTTGGCCTACATATATAATTTTTAAGGATTGAGCAATGTTCATGATTGAGAGAAGGATCCAATGATAAAAGAGGAAGATCATGCAGCTTACAAGACTTTTGAAACCCTTTAATTTCATTTGAAGTGTAATTTGTCAATTTCTGAGGATGGGTCCAGAGTTGTAGAGCCCCATGAGGTGTCAAAAGTGAGTGGAATAGATATGGAAGTATATGGAGTCCATCTGGTTCTTCATTGTGTCCATCTTGGCATTTAAATCCAGTGGTAGAAAGTCCAAGTAGGCAATTTGTCAAGACCATATCTTGCACGTGCAATAGTTGCAAGAGAAAATGGTCACATGGGTTTGTTTAGTTTGGTCCCAAGAATGTACACACTAAGTCCTAGATCCTCTACCAAAGTGCAAATAGAGTTATGCATGTGAAAGTTTGGCTCCTCAAGCATTTTTGCTAAGTTTCCCATACTTATCCAAATGAGCTTGACTGTTGTCAAGACGTCATGCGGGCATGAATGAACCAGTCAACTTGTATATTTTTTATCTTCACCCAGAAGAGCCCTGGGACCATCAGATCAAATGGGTTTGTTCCTTTTGACCTCATGAACATCTCTTAAAATCTTGGTGCCTCCATGATTCTCGTGCTTCAAGTTATAAGCCTAAAAAGTTGGTCAAAATAGACTTGTAACATAAGATGTTTATGCTAACATCAAAATAAAGCTCACACAAAAATTCATCAGAGCTTAAAATTGCAGTCTGTAGGGTGTCAAATGTAGTATGTGGAATGTCATTGATGGTCATTGGGATTTCAAAATAAATATCAGACAAAAATCATGTAAACTTAAATTCGATGGTCTACAGAATGTCAAATACATCCATGCAAATCTCAAATGATGTTCGCATGAACATCAATTTAAATCTTAGTAAAGAGTCATTGGATGTCAAGTAGTGGGTCTCAAGTAGATCTAAGGGCTCGCATTTAATCACTCATCAAGATCGGATGATGAGCGTGAGTCAAAGAGGTCAGTAAATCCAAGGAACTAATGAGTCAAAGACAAGTGGCACAAGTGCTTTAGTAGACAGAAGATCGATGGCTCACGGGCATCCGTGCACAAGTAGATCAATAGAGCAGACAAGAGAGAAAATTCAAGGGTTTGAATCAACATTCGACAACCAATGAGCAGGATTGAGCCTCAAGACATTTTTCGATGAAAGTCGAAGAAGCTTTTTAGACCCAAGTAAAATAAATACACAAGAGTCGAGCTCGAAGGTAATTCTAGTTTGTGGAACCAGGGTCACAATGCAGAGATCAAGCATCACTATTTGAGATCCATAGAGACAGGATAGGTCTTTTGGACCTATTTCAATCAAAATTCAACATTTTTTTTTGACAGAAGACAAGGCACTAAGCTACAAGGAAACCAAGAATATGATTGGTTTTCAATCTATAAGGAGATCTGTGCTCAGATATTATAATATGAATAGATACATCTAGCCACTTGAAATAGACCAAGCGAGACTATGTCAATTACAAGGGGCATAAAGGATTGGTTCTTGTCAGTAGATCAAGTGAAGTAGCATGGAGTTCTGAGATGAAGACCTAGTGGTTGCATAAGGATCATGGAGTATTAAATTCTTTTGCAAATCCCTTTGAAATTATGCCTTCTTGATAAGATCATGACTCAACAGCATCCTCAAATTGGTACTAATCCATTGAAATTAGTTTGGCCTTTTCTAATGCACAGTTCCCTCTCTCTCCTTTTTCTATAAATACAAGCTTTTTAGGCTTGAAAACAGTTTGATAATCCCTCTCTTGCGCATGACTAGACTCTGCCCAAATTTGATCTTTGTAACCTCTTGAGATGATAAAGGACTCTTTTTTAGATCTCATGATTTTGGTATAGTGTATTAATGTCAGATTGATTTGCATATGTGGTGGAAACTTCTCCATTGCCAAATGTTGATCTCACCTAGCTACTAGATTATATTATTTTGTAGGTCATGTTTAGTGTCAAATCTCATTTGATTAAATCTAGTAAGTGGATACATTGACTGGTTAGTGCCTTGAATCAGGCCTCTCCATCATTTACCTTAGGTTCTAATCATTTGTTTAACCTTTACATGAAATACTAATGCATAAATAACCATTTGGAGTTGTAGATCTAATCTCATTAGTGTTTGTTAAAAGTTCAGATAAAGTGGATGAACAATCACATTATTGGTGCATCACCTTCTTTACATGGTTTAATGCTTTGTTACCCATTTCTCTCTCCCTTTCCCAGTCAGACTTTTAGTTTACGTGATAGATCCATAAGGAAGCCGGCCTTCTCCAAAGGTCTGACCCTATGATAGGTGACCCATAACCTAGGCCCAGTCCCATGTTGGTCTAGATTTGAGCAGAGGACCTAAAAAATCCCCTTCTTAGCTATAGTTTTGGCATGCCTAGTGAGACTATTGGAGCTTGTCTTGGTGGAATTACAGTTTCAGTAGTGTTCTTCATGAATTATTTGGTGATTCCAAGCTCAAGCAATTGCTTCTAATAGTCCAAGCAGTTTCCAAGTAAGTTCATTTTCATTGCACTATCTTGATGTTATTTTCATGGCTATGTATGAAAGAGATCCCTATATTATACCTCTTTATCAACCCTATGATGACTCTTACCAACCCTATCATGATCCATATGATCCTTGTCATGATCCTAATTAGTCTTACCAAGAGATTTATCAAAGTTATGACCATCCTTATCAAGTTTCCCATGATCCTTATTATCAAGAGCATGACCCTTCCCTTCCTTATGAACCATATCAGTCTCAAGACCATATTTCACCTTTTCCATATGGATATGATGTTTCATGTGAGTAGCCTTGTCTCCAAGGGAGAATGGATGAAATAGAGATTAAATTTTTAGCATATGCAAGAAAAGTATGTCCAAATTCCTAGTATAAGGAAGTGAATGAACAATTTCAAAATGTGTCTAATGATCTAAAATAGAGGCTTGAGTTTTGTACATTTATATTAGAGAAAGCAGAGGTTTTTGAGAGGCATAAAATTTAGTTGCATCAGTTGTCTCAAATACCCCTTTGTGTTCCTTACCAATCTTCTTGTATTCCTTGTTCTCATAAAATTCTTAACTATGTTCAATGTGAGCCAATGTAGATTCCTAGTTAGAATCAAGAGCCTATTCAAAAAGCTATTCATTTGCCTATTCAAGAGGCTAAACCTTCTTATAGTCCCTTTTCTTCACCCCTTACCCCTCAAGCTCAAGTTGTCCATGAGGACAAAAATGGTTTTAGACTTTGATGAAGTAATGGACAAATGGAAAGAGAAGAATGTAGAAGTTCTCAAAAGTTTATCTTTCCCCCCTCTTCAAGATTCCCTAAATGATTCCATTTCCCTCAAGATCTCAAACTCTAATCATGATCAACATTCCATGCTTCATGCTCCCTCTCAAGCAAATGAATTTCATCACCCTCCCACCATCTCCTTCTACAAGAGAAGCCTATTCTATGGGAAATAGAGGAGGAAATTGCAGCTGTAATCCAAATTCTTGAAGAGTGTGAAGAGGATGCTTCAATTGTGTATGACAAAGAGATCTTCATTGATATTTCACTTGAGGTACAAGTTAAAACTAAGGTTGAAGATGATATTGAAGAAGTTATCTCAGGTATACAAGAGAAGGCTGATCTTGATATGGAATAAATCCACGAGGAATTAGTACATGTTAAAGTCATAAATAAGATTGAGATATCTCCACTAGAAGAAGATCAAGATACCATTCAGGCTAATCCTATTCAGGTTGATCAAAGTGAAGAACAAAGGGATTATTGATACCTATACTTTGAATATTTGCAAGAGATTGAAGAGCTTTGTAGAGATATGTTACCCATTAGAGAGCATGATATTCAGAAATTTGATCAAGAATTACCTACTCAAAATCATGATACAAATTGGGTTGACTATTCAAATCTCCTTGAAGATTTGGATGAACTTGCAATAGTTGATAAGAAGGACAAGGTCATTCAAGGCTCATGCATAGATACGATGTCAATTGACAAGGTTGTAGTTGACAAGCAACATAAAGAGGATCCAGAAGTGCAAGATTAATTTGTTTTTGTTGGTCATTGGATTACTGTTAATGGCTCATTTTAGGAGATGTTAAGATAAATAATTGGCAAAAAGAGTGACTCTTCAAAATTCATGTTCAATAACCCCCCTAATTTGTAATTTGTAATGAGCAAATCCATGAATTTCCCTTTTGATCCAGGTGGATCATGTTTTGTCATGGTTAATTAGATTAGTTTTTTTATATTTTGTCCCAGATAAGTGTTTTGTTTGCACATTTACTTTGTTAGGATAGTTTCCCTGCTTTATTTTGTTTTCTTCCATGTTTTGGTAGAGTTTTGTTGTCTTTACAAATCAAGAGGTCTCTTGCAGTCATCTGTTATGAGTCCAAGAGTCATGTACATGGTCTGAGTTTCAGCATAGCAGACATGTTACCCAGCCAAGCCACCAAAGATGTTGGCCATTTTTGACCTACATATAGAACTTTCAAGGATTGAGCAATGTTCATGATTGAGAGAAGGATCCAATGATAAAAAAAGGAAGATCATGTAGCTTGCAAGACTTTTGAAACCCTTTAAGTTCACTTGAAGTGTAATTTGTCAATTTATGAGAATAGGTCCATAGTTACAGAGCCCCATGAGGTGTCAAAAGTGCTTGAAATAGATATGGAAGTGCATGGAGTCCATCTGGTTCTTCATTATGTCTAACTTGACATTTGAATCCAGTGGCAGAAAGTTCAAGTAGGTAGTTTGTTGAGACCATTTCTTGCACGTGCAGTAGATGCAAGGGAAAATGGTCACATGGGTTTATTTAGTTTGGTCATGATAATGCACATGCTAAGTCTCAGATCCTTCGCCAAAGCACAAATAGAGTTATGCATGTGCAAAGTGGTATCCTTAGGCATTTTTGCTAAGTTTCTCATACCTAGCCAAATGAGCTCGACCGTCACCAAGACGTCATGTGGGCATGAATGAACCAATCAACTTGTATATTTTTTATCTTCACCCAAAAGACCCCCAAGACCAGCAGATCAAATGGGTTTTTTCTTTTCAACCTCATGAATATCTCTTGAAATTCTAGTGCCTCCATGATTCTCATGCTTCAAGTTATAAGCCTGCAAAGTTGGTCAAAATAGACCTACAACATAAGATGTTCGCACTAATGTCAAAATAAAGCCTAGGCAAAAATCCATTAGAGCTTAAAATTGATGGTCTTACAGATGTCAAATATGGTCTGTGGAACATCATTGATGGTCTGTGGGATTTCAAAATTAATATCAGACAAAAATCATGCAAGCTTAAATTTGACAGTCTGTGGAACATCAAATACATCCACACAAACATCTATTTTAATCACAATAAAGATCCATTTGGTGTCAAGTAGTGGGTCCCAGGCAAATCTAAGGTCTTGTGTTTAGTCACTCATCAAGATCAGATGTTGAGCATGAGTCAAAGAGGTTAGCAAATCCAAGGAGCTAATGAGTCGAGGACAAGTGGCACAAGCACGTTCAATTAGTAGAAGATCGATGGCTCACGGGCATCTATGCATAGGCTGATCAACGGATCAGACAAGAGTGAGAAAATTCAAGGGTTCGAGTGAGCATTCAACAACTAATGAGTAGGATCAAACCTCAAGACATTTTTGGATGAAAGTCAAAGAAGCTTTTTGGACCTAGGTAAAACAAATACTTAGGGGCCGAGCTCGAAGGCAATACCATTTTATGGAACCAAGGTCACATTTCAGAGATCAAGCATCACTATTTGAGTTTTGTAGAGATAGTATAGGTCTTTTAGACCTATTTCAATCAAAATTTAGCATTTTTTTTATAGATAGGATCAGGCACTGAGCTATAGGAAAACCAATAATATGATTGGTTTTCAATCTATAAGGAGATTTGTGCTCAAATATTATGATACGAATAGATACATCTAGCCACTTGAAACAGACCAAGTGAGACTCTATCAGTTCCAAGGGGCATTAATAATTGGTCCTCATCAACAAATCAGGTGGAAGTAGCATGGAGTTCTGAGATGAAGACCTAGTGATTACATATGGATCATGGAACATTAAATTATTTTGCAAAGCCCTTTGAAATTGTGCCTTCTTGATAAGATCATGACTTAGTAGCATCCTTGAATTTATGATAATCCATTGAAAGTAGTTGGGCCTTTTCCAACGCCCAGTTCCCTCTCTCTCATTTTTCTATAATTACAGGCTTCTAAGCCTTGAAAATAGCTTGATAATCACTCTCTTGAGCATGACCAAACTCTGCCCAGATTTGATCTTTGTAACCTCTTGAGATGATAAAAGACTCTTTTTCAGATCTCATGATTCTGGTATAGTGTGTTAATGTCATATTTATTTGCATATGTGGTGGAAACTTCTCCCTTATCAAATCTTGATTTCACCTAGCTACTATATTATATTATTTTGTAGGTCATGTTTAGTGTTAAATGTCATTTGATTAAAGCTAGTAAGTGGATACATTGACTGGTTAGTGCCTTGAATCACGGCTCTCCATCATTTACCTTAGGTTTTGATCATTTGGTAAACCTTTGCATGAAATACTAATTCATAAACAGCCATTTGGAGTTGTAGATCCGATCTCATTAGTGTTTGTTAGAAGTTCAGATAGAGTGGATGAACAATCACATTACTGGTGCATCACTTTCTTTACATATTTTTATGCTTTGTTACCCATTTCTCTCCCCCTTTTCGCAATCAAATATTTAGTTTAGGTGATAGATCTAGAAGGAAGTCAGTGTTCTCCAGAGGTTTGACCCTGTGATAGGTGACCCATGACCTAGGGTCAGTTTCATGTTGGTCTAGATTTTAGCAAAAGACTTGAACAATCCCCTTCTCAGCTAGGGTGTAAATCTAGAACCCCAACAATTATCACTTATAAGAATCAACTATTCACTTAAGTGTCAAAATAAGTTGGGAGAACTAAATCAAATAATAAGTTATATGCAAAACCACATTGATTTGATCATTCAAAAGGGATTCCCTTCCCCCATGGGCAAGTAATTATAGACTTCTACTAGAAGGAGATTTTGTGTAGTTAATATAAGGTATATAGACGAATGAGTCAATATTTAAGGAATGGATAGAGGCTCCAATGCCAAATTATGTGCCCAAATTAATTAAGACACTGGCAGAATTGGAAGTTCAAATCCATAATGTTGTATAGAAGATCAAGGATTTATACTACTGAGATACCATTGAACTCCAAAGATATTCTCAAATGCTCTTAGAGATTGAACTCCCCACTCATGAGGAGTTGGGTAAACTGAAAAAAGGCATTAGCATCACCTCCTTGAAAACCTTCAAGTTCTCTCTTTTTCCATTGTTTTATTCATAGGTTATGCTAAATTATTTTGTCTGACACTCTTTGAACCACCATATAATAATTTTATTTTTTATTCCATCCCCACTAGATAAAGGCTACTAGATTTTGTATTCTTCCAAGTAAGAATCCCATGTGAGTCACTAGAAATGCAGTGTTTAGAGACACTCCCTCGTAATAAAACAATCTTTATCCTTGTAATAATCTAAGGCAATGCCTTATATAGTTAATCGTGTAGTGAGCCAAAAAAATTAATGGCCAGTACCTTAATTTTTTTTTGATATAATATTTATTATATACACTTCTTATTGATTATAGTGTCAAAAAATCTAACAATTATTAGAAGATTGATGGATAAGAGAATATTGAATCAATGTTGTCACCCTTGTAATGTTTATCAAGAGCTGAGATGTATGGATAGATCAATCTCAGAGCTTGAAAACTAATAGTGGCTTGTCAATGCCAAGATACCCCCTTGTCAATGATCCTAGTTTGATTGTGCGATGCAGAGTAAAGATCCTATCCACAATTGCATTACCAAATTTTAATAAAGATGATAGCATTTTATTAAAACTATCATCAGGGGAAACTTAATGAAAGGCAAATTCATTTGTGCTTTAAGATGGCAAAGTCAATGAAAGACATATCTTCTCCAAATAACAATACCTTGTCACAGTCAAGTCTTCCTCATGTTGTCGATTCATCATTAATCAATGATGTATATTTACTCAAGTGACACCACAACATAATAAGGTGAAAGCCTTATTAAATGCATAATATTGTGGGGGCCTTCCCCTTTGGAAAGGAAGTATGATGTGGAAAATACGTGGACCACTCTCGAGATCTCAATAACATAAAAAATAAGATCATATCTTCAAGGCCCTTTCACCATTGATCATGCCACATCAAATAATCTAACATCTCGGAGACCCTACTAGATAACAAAATAAAAGTCACTACTAACACTGATTTAAATATTCCTAAGGAGACCACAAAAAAGATATCGATCAACATAAAGCGTCTATGCATCTACCTAATGATCCAACATGGATTCCTATGGGGATTTAATGGCTTGCACTGTCTGTCAAGGAGCAGAGACTTGTGTGGTCTCAATGGTTACAAGTGCTACGTATTTTGGCCTAGGATATCTAAGAAACTAATATATAACAATGTAAGTTCCCAAAAGCATGGATATTTGGGCTTTAAATTTTTTAAGTCATCGCTATAACAATTTAAGTTAGAATTGTAGCTTTGGATTTTTTTAATTTGAATGTTAATGTTTGTTTAATATTTAAAGTAAACCACAATTGTGTATGTGTTGAAGCATCCAATAAAAATGCTGTAACTATCTTCTCTATTCTTCATCTGAAATTGTATTTGAATCGTTCATCCTATAATTATTTTACTGCAGTGTTGAATCTCTTACCTTTTGCATCTTATTAAATGTGTTTTGAAGACAATAAGATCAAGATTATAGTTTTTTTTTTATACTTGTATTTTTTTAAAGAAGGTATGAGATCACTTTATCTCAGTGCATCGCCTTTATAATTTGATGCCTTTCATATCCTTATTGTACTCTTTTTACCCATAAATATAGCAGTAAGATATGATAACAATAGATCAATTTTGGGATAGAAAGGAATCCAACCTTTTCTTGAGGTTGTCCCGATCTAAAAAATATCAGGTTTTCCCATTGTATTTGTTGACCTATTCAGGAGTACATGTCAAGCATAGGTAGACAGTTTTAGAGTATTTATTAAAAACAATATAAAAGTGAGATTTCCCACATTGTTTTAAATCTTTCATCTTGACATTACACAATCACAATATCCTAAGGTAGATGATAATTTTCAAATACATATAATTAAAAAACACTATATCTTTCATCTTTGCTTCAAGGGTTTTCTATCTCGACCATTTTCAGAACAGTCCAAAAGTGGTCTTGATCTCTTTTAGAATAGTCTAAAAGTGGGGAGGTTGTTTTTGGGTCTTTTGTTCCTTTTGCCAAGTTTCCTTATGCCTTGATTGTTGGCTTTCATTATTTTTAAGGTTAGCCTATGCACAAATATATTCCAAATTGAATTAGAATATGTTTATATGTAGACATGTACCTTAAGAAATTTATCGTCCAGTATTAAACTATGTACATTGATCATATCTATCACAAACTTATCAAGGAGCTTGAAAATTGTGTTTTTATTCCTCCTTATATTTGCGAAAGTCATGTGGCTACAACTTATACCAAACTAAGGATTGTATTTAGTGAAATAGCATATAGTTTCATTGATTATCATAGGGAGACAGTGTGGAGGCCTCTCTTACACATTGGGATGGGTCAATCACATAAAACTACATGAGCTTTGATTTTCAACATGCATGATATATTGAGCAACCCGCACTCAAGGGCCCCAAGCCACTATGGATATTTATTTTAGTATTGAATGTATTGTTAGGTATTATGGACATATTAGGGTTAGATAAACAGAGTGAAGATTTTGACATCTGTGCACGTCATTTTTATTATTAGAGAGATGTTTATGGACTTCTTATGCTAATGAATGGTTATAGATTTTGTTGGACCCTAGGGATCTACGTAGCCATTTTTGGACCTATCTAACCATTTTCAGAGGAGACTTTCATTGTTGGATTTCATTTTCGGTCGTTGCCTCTTTCTAGACATTTCAGAACTAGTCACTATCACAAAGCATTGCTTGCTTTCTAGGGGATCTTCTACACTATTTTAGAACCTATTTTTCATCATTATCAATCAATTTTAGAACTTAGGTAAACCATAAATCATGTACACATCTATCTATCTTTCCATTTCACCTTTCAATTATCAATTTCTCAAGGTAATTTCATTCTCTCACACAAAAAATAAGTATTTGTTATTTTATTCCCTGTATCTAATATATTTAGGTCTCATTTTTCCATTGTGCACCCTTTTATTTGGTTGGTGTAGTGCTTTCAACACTTGTACGCCCTCCACATAAAACAATTATATTTCCATAGAAATGCATTAAGGTTATAGACTCCCAATAACTTATATGAGGACAAATGTTCTTGGGAGTCTAAAGTCTCATCTTAGAAAAGTGAAAACTAACATGATATTTGGTTTCACTTATTTCATTAGAAATAGATGTTGAATCACTTAGCATTTCAAGTCCATCAAGTTTCCTTTCCAAAAATAAGTATCAAAACACTCTTTAAGATTGTTTGAAACTATGATGGTCTCAGGAGAGATTATAAAGAAGTGTTTCATAAATTTACCTCAAGTGAGTTGTGTACCAAGACACGACATAGTATTAGGAGTATGTTATGGCTTTTTTTTTTCTTGGGCCAATGGTCTATGTATTATTTTAATGATGACAATATTATGTCATATTATTTTTAGATTAGTGAAGGATTATGTCAACTTAATTCTGGTTTTATTTCCATTTGAGTATAAATTGAGGTAAACTCTAAGCAACATATATTTTTTTCAATTTTCATAGCAATCTAATATAGATCCATTTTTTGTGACCTATTATTTGTTTTCAATCATATTTGTAGGTGCCAATCAATATTGACTATTAAAGTATACCCATCTTTTAAATTTTCAACATTTTATTACCAAGTTATTTTGTAGATTGGTTTCCACTCTCTTTAAGAATGTTGCAAGTGGCATCAATTCCACTTGATTGTTATTGACAACATAACAATGGGAAGGAGAGTTTTAAAAAAAAACAAATTGAAGTTTGTAATCAATGAAGAGTTGAAGGGATTATTTGTACAATTTACTACTAAAATTAGAAGGGAGATAAAGTACCTCAGAAAAAGTAAGAGGCAAATCAACTCTTGTGGAGACCTTGATCTTGATCCTTTAGATGAAAAGAAGGTGTTAAAATGTTATCAAAACTATTTTAAATTATAGATTGAGATCTCATTGTATGATTTTGGGAAAGTAGTGGTACATATGTCGTTAAGCAAGGTTAAGTTCACCTTTAAGATGCAACATATTTATGACCTTGAGGATAAGCTTAATGTTTCCTTGAAACACTTGGACAAGGACACCCATACTTAGGGAGACAGATTCTAAAAACCCTAGAGGGAGCTTTGTTCAGTTTGTTGATGCATTAAATCAAAGAGGGAATTAGAACTGGAATGAATCATATTGTGTCCAACTCATGCACTTTTTTTAGAAATATAAGAAATTGGAAGAATACACGAAGAAAGCATAAGTTTTATAATCAAAGGTTAAATTTATAACAAACATAGTGCTCAATATATACATCTCCAACATGTGGCCACAAATTTATATTGAGGTGAGGATGTATGGACCAAAAATTCTATAAAAGGTAATTTCTATGGCTAGGTTGACAAAGATTGATGTATAAGATATTAGAAAGAAAATTTTAGTTTGGGAAAAATTGGTATGCATTCAATAGGAAGATTAAATAAGTGGGAAATTATGATTATTCATAGTTTAAAAAACCTTTGTTGTTAGTAAACCCCAACCCTAATCCACTAAGTGAAAAGTGGAATTATTTAGAGAGATTCGATCTAAGTGGAATATTCCATAAAACATGCAAAGAAAAAGTGAAAGACTCGATCTTAGGGTTTTGGAACTTCCTTTACTCAGTTTGGGTTCAAAGACATCATCTGCCATGTCCATCACAATACAGTCTTCGTTTGGTGTTGGATTATTTAGTCTTTGTTGGGTATGAGCAATAGGTATTTGGGCTTGGAATACAATTGGCAATGGAGAGACCATAGTTACTAGGTTACGGTTTTTAGGAGAAACATTTACTTTCATAAGGGCGCAAGGGTGAGGCCATGTGGTGGGGCTTGAGTGATTTTCCAGCCCTTACCCAAGTTTAATACCCCCCAAGCCCCAGGGGACCGGTTAGCCTTGCATTTACATAGTTGATTAGGTGGTTATAGGGGGGTTCGCCTTGTTCAAATTAGAGATGAATAAGCTCTAGGACGCTAGGCTAAACCTCAATTCCCCTAGTTATTAAAAAAACATTTACTTTCAGAAAATTAAGATCGAAGATCGTAGTCTCTTGAATAAATTCATGGGTTAATTGTGATTTACCTGGGAAATTTTCTTAAATTTCTTGTTATCCAGGGATGGATTTAGGCATTCCCCTAATAGTTTCTCCCCGAGGTGCTTTAAGCAAAAGCAGATCTTGATTTTTTTGTATTCATCTTTTCTGGATACTTTGTCTCTATAACACACTCACACAACCTTTTGCTTCATAATAGATGTTTCTTTTCTATTAAATCATCTTAGCTCTATAATTTTGTTCACAACAGTTTAAATTTTGTTTGCACCTTAATAAATAGCTTTCATTCAAGGAGTTAAGATTAACTCCTTGAGGATTGAATAAAACTTTGGGTATAGCACAGTGCATGTTTTTAACTCTATATGTTATGGGTATTTTCTTAATGGTGGATCATGGCTAGTGATCCAAAACATGTAGATTTTAAAAAATGCTTAGAGTTATATCCAAAGTTTTATATTCAATTGTTATGGATTATGAAAAAATAAAATCTCTAATTGTTAAGGATTGTTTAATTCCATCATGTGATTGGACTATGCATTAAATTATTATTTTTTGAAATGTAACTCTTTCATAATCTCAATGAAAAATATAATTTTGAATTTTGACACTTGGAAACACCTTTCACATGTGTCTAGGTCATAGCCATTTTTAGGTCCATGTGTCCCACCAAGTCAATAGTTGGCTTTCATGCCTTCTCAAATCCAACGGTTTGTGATCATTTAAAGAGTTCTTATCTGATGATGTAGGAAGACTCGAGAATGACATCTCTTCAATATTTCTACAACTTATAATATTTTTCCACGTGAGCATATGAGTGGTGTGGAATGGCCTTATTGAAATGAAATGAAATTAAAGCTTTTAATAACATCCACGAAGCCAAGCTATCTATGGGACCCAACTTTGCCAAAATTTTGTTTTATGCTACCATCAACAATTAACATAAGCACTATTTTATTAGTATTTTAAAGTTTTCATTCCCTATGACATAAGGATTACAACAAAGTTGTTATATTATTTTTATATTATGACTGGGAGAATGGATTTTATATTCTCGATGTTATTAGTTTCTTACATGACTTTTGTTCAGATGCTAGTTAAATTTAGTTCCAACTATTCATTGAGATGCTTATTGTATTGTCATACTAGATGAACTAATACTTCATTATCATGTGATTTTTGTATAACCTCACAATTATTATTGAGACGTGTATTGTGATGTTTTTTACACATGTAATATGTGTTTATAGATGTTTCTCGAATGTTTATATTCAGTCGCTTTGGCTATTTAGGGTGGTGAGGTTTTATGGGTGAAGTGATGTGTAGGTAACAATAGGGCTAAGTAAGGGAACTAAGACTATGTCAAGCATAAGTATACCACAGGTATTAGATGAGCAGTGTCATACATGACAACTGTAATTAAAATCCATTCTTAGTTCTACCTTTTAACCTAGTTTTGAGTTTTGGATTTCTAACCCTTATTGGCACTATTCAAATCCCCTTGCCACAACTTAGATGTTACTTTAACCTTGTGGTAGGTCATAAAGGTAAATATAAGACCCAATTTAGTTTCCCTTGACCAAAAACTTAAATGATAAATTAGACCCATGTTTTCAAGTTCGTGAAAAGTGAAGTTTAGAAGTTGATAGGTGTATTTAAACCCCTTTTTACCAAAGGGATGGCCTTAAACATTTTTGGAGTGTGGAAGAAGCTTTAGGATAACCCAGGTGACCATTTATGGCATGGATAAGAGAACACATTTATCAATATGGGCAATCATTGCTTACCCATGTAGGTTTGCAAGAAGAGTTGTTGTATTGTAAGACTTCTAGTAGAACCAAGGAATGAGATGGGACAAGTTTTACCTTCCCATTGGGCATTAGGTTTGAATATTTCGTCTATAAGAGCAAGGAAAGACTCCCTTGGAATGAGTTTTTGCTCATATTTCATTTGGAGAGGTGAGTTAGATCTTGAGAAGAAGGAAGGAGCTTAGAGAAATAAAAGGGATGGAGCTTGGTTTTGGAAGAATTTGCTTACAAAAAAACCATTTTAAGAGGTTTCTTTGGTTAGTTTCAAGTGGTGGAACTAAGGTAGGTCTTCCCAGTTCACACATGAGTTTATTTATATTCTTGTTTTAAAAATATGTTTTGCCCTTCTCATTGTATGTGTTTTTCAAAAGGTTGTAAGGTCATTTGGCTTGCCCTCTTAATTTTATTGTTTGTCATGGTTGGGCCCATAGCCACCATATATTTTTTGGCCTCTTTTTGGGTGTGGAGATGTTCAATCCCTTCACTTTTTTTTTGCTATTTTGATATCCCTTTTTGTGACTTCAAATTGTAATGTTATAATGCCCAAACAGGCATAACTTACATACATGTTTTATGCTTTCTTTGGGTAGGGTTTGGGAAAGGGAACTATGTTCCAATGCCATCCTACTTGAATCTATTGTGTGGGGTTTGGGAAATAGACAAACATATGTTTCTAAATTCATCCCATGGCAAGGGATAAGGGTTTAGGCAAGGGAAGGCATTCCAAAGTCCTCATTCTCCTTCCTCATAGTGTGGAGAGTAGCAAGTATTATCCACAATGGGTGTTTTCAGAGTCTATTCAAGAATTAGATAATCCTTGTATTTGCCTTATATATTTTATACATTTTATATACATGTGTGTTCTTGGGTTAATTTGATAAGGTTTTGGATTGGATGTAAGTAGGAGCCCTTATTGTAGGGAGGTTTGTTAGGTTGGGCCAATCTAATTTACTTGACCAATGTTTTCTCTTATATACACTCACCTTACATCAGCTTATTGGTGTTACTTATGCTTGGAGTTGAGAGTCCAAAGCTCGGGCGGGGAGGGGGAGAGGGGGGGGGAGGCGGGGGGCGTAAGGGAATCTGCCTAATTATAACAAAAGGATAGGAGGTAATCCCTTCCTTGGTTTGGCGTTGCAAGAGCACATTGGAGCTTGTTTAAAAACTATTTTTCCATACATTTACTTGTAATTTGTATGGAAATTTTTCTTGGTTTTTGTAAGCCATTAACATGTAATAATTTCATCTAGTAAATATTGAGAAAGAAGAATAGAAGTGCATAGCAAACATTATTGATTTTATTTGTAGTGTTAGTTAAAAGAAGAAAGAGATAAATATAATAAAAGGACATTGTAATGCTTTATATTTTAAGTTGAAAAATACGTATAAGAATTATCATTAAAATAAAAATTAAGTCTCTTCAAGATTTCGTTACCTTTTATGGATTAATTTTTTGATTTATGATTGAATTTTTATGAAAGTTTGAAAGAGAACTACAAAAATTACCCTATTTTTCTTTGTAAAATGCCTAAATTTTACATAATCTTTATTCACATTAAAAAGATACAAATTTGTGACCAAAATAGTATTAGACTAAAAAATTCATAAATTTTAGGATGCGAAGAAGTTATTTTTATAATTTTGGGCTTATGGTTGGCCCGCATTGATTTTTGGGTTTGTCACTCCTTTCCCTTGACTCAAGTGTAGGTAGAGTGGTGAGGTGGCGATGATGACAATGAAATGACAAATTCAGCTTTGTAAGGACGGCATTAGAAACCGGTGGTGGTCAAGACAAAGGTGTGGTGGCCGCAGTCAACAACGGTGCTACCATACCATACGTCTATGCTACTGATGGGGCGTCAAGCTCTCCATCCACTAAGTAACTTTTTAAATCATCGTTTGGCTTTTACTATATATAAAAAAACAACTTATTATTTAATTAATAAACTTTGTTTAAATTAAACATAAATCAATTAATTGTAATTTTTCAAGTATTCAAGATATTAAACTCAAACCTTTTTTTATGCGGTCGATTTGAGACATTTTGGAGGCCCGAGCACAAGGCAACCCAAATGGAGGCCCTTATTTTTTCAAGATTTTCCACACCATATGATCCCTATGAGTCTAAACACTAGACCTATCAATATTTTTATCCCTTTGAAGAAGAGTCTTCTAAATGGGCTAGTAATTTTTTATTACGCAAATGTTTTAGAACACTTTAGAGGCCCAAGCTCAGAGTAGCCCAAAAAGGCTCCCCCTTGATTTTTTGTCCTCCCCACATGAAATGTTATATAAATACTAAAAAAACCTTTTAACCTAGTTTTTAAACTCGTTCTCAAAGAAGGCCCTTTTGGGTTCATGCAAATTGTTATCAATTAGATTTTGCACATGTTTTTGTGTTATAGTATAATATGAGTAGCATGAGTTGTAGTATGTGGGAAATCTAATGACACAATGGGATCACCTCCAAGTTATGGGACCTTAGAAAATTGAGGTGAACCTCTGGAGAAGGTTGGATTCCTTTCACTAAGCTCAGTGCAATTGATTTATTACCAATTCACATCAAACTATAACTTTCTTAGTGATCTTGCTCCTAACTAGGGTTTTAATCTAGTTTTTAAACTCGTTCTCAAAGAAGGCCCTTTTGGGCTCATGCAAATTTTTATCAATTAGATTTTGCACATGTTTTTGTGTTATAGTATAATATGAGTAGCATGAGTTGTAGTATGTGGGAAATCTAATGACACAATGGGATCACCTCCAAGTTATGGGACCTTGGAAAATTGAGGTGAACCTCTGGAGAAGGTTGGATTCCTTTCACTAAGCTCAGTGAAATTGATATATTAACAATTCACATCAAACTACAACTTTCTTAGTGATCTTGCTCCTAACTAGGGTTTTAACTTGTGAGGAAAAAAGTTTGGAAGGAGTTTTAAAACTAAAAAAATGGTGATGCACCAAAGGGTTGTAGTAGAAATTAATGCTTGCTTTGATTGAACACACTTAAACAATAATATTTTAAAATCTCTTTAAGCACAATCTTACACAAGTATGAGATCAAAGGTAATATCGGATATTCTATCAAACAAGGAACAAAGTTCTTGATATTTTGTCAATAAGATTTCAAAATGGCAAGATAAATACCACAAGTGATTCTTATATAACTGAAATAAGACTTAGATCATTCATAAATTTAATAAAATCCATACATACACAAAGATAACACAAGATAAAGAAGGCAAAACCTTAGTCTATTACAAATACCAAAAACACCTTTTAACCCAATATTTAAACTCGTTCTCGAAGAAGGCCCTTTTGGTCTTGTGTAAACTATTATGGCACCTTGGGACCCAAAAGGCGGGGAGAACCTTAAGGGACACCATGTGATTGTTTTACTTATTCCACACTAAGTGATAACACTTGTAAATCATGAAGACCCTAACATGTTTCTTGCATTATTGAGCAGATCACCATGTGCCCACTTTTGGTTCCAGGATTTGTCCTAGAACCAAACATCTTGTTTTATAACGAATCATAAAGCATAAGAGAGGTCCCAGGGGGACCCCCTATTTCCCCAATCATTTATGTGTTTGTAATTTCGCCTCACTTTGACCTTCAAGTTTCAAGAGTATTGATATGCCCTGTATGGTCGACAGAAAGTGTTCACCCTCAACATCTTTGTCCTTCATGTGAGAGATGGAGCATTGGAGAAGCCCTGTAGGCCAATGGAGGCAAGTGGGACTAACATGGTTGCATAAAAACCTTGTGACCACTTGTGTAATGCAATATGTGCCAGTTAGGAATGTGAACTTGTTTGATACATCATGTGCCTCATACTACAGAGTTGGCCAAACATTGGCAATGTAGTTAAGTGTAATGTGCATTGTACGTTCTTTAAAAAAAAGGCTTGTTTTTTCTGTGGTTTCATTCATGCAAATAAATTGGCATGATATTTTAGTATTAGATCACAGTTATAACACCTAGATCTCTATGAAATTTCAGATCTTGTTGCCCTATCAATGTTTGGTAATTAATTACTATTAGTAATTTTGTGTTTATTACTCTCTTTTGATCTTACATTCATCCTTTATGTGTGTAGTATTTTTAGAAGGGGACAAAGTTTTCTACAACATGACATTGACGATCCTATTGACCTACCCCTAGTTCTATAGGGGTCATTAGACCTTGATCCCTAGATACTTTAGGCCATGTATAAGATGTTCGGCATATTAAAGGAGAGATTACCCACTGTACATGAGGATTCTGAGAGGCACTCTCCACAAATGTCATGGGGCAAAAAAATATCAATCAAGGGAGAGAGATTGAGGATCCACAATGCAACACAGTAGAGAGTAGAGGGAGATAGGGAGGATTAGATATTCCATCCCCTCACACATGCATACGGTGGGATACAAAACATAGGCTCATCATAGAGAGGATCATCGAGGTAGGTGAGGTTATGACTATTCTCATAGGCTAGCACCAAGAGATCTGTTCAAGAACATGATCTGACTCCAACCACTGAATTTTGATTGCATTCATGAGGTTCTTGTCACTAAGTAATGGCTAGCTAGTGTTTATAGATGCTTTACCCTGTATGATTATGATTCCAACAATATATTTCATCCATCTACTAGCCTACTAAGAGGCACAAGGAATATTTGGTGAGAGGTTAAGGAGTGGTAGCTTATTTTGACCCCACCCACCATTACTTAGGAGATATTTGAGAAGCGGTTTAGAGACCATTACATTTCATCGAGTTACATATAATAAGGTGAATGAGTTCTATGAGCTTCAATAAGGGAGTGGTACACTGGCACAATATAAATTTTGTTTCCTAAAATTTTTATAGTATGCGGGGTATCTTACAAATGAGGTTATTTAGATGAACCATTTCATTATTGGTGTGAATGCAAACCTAGCTGGTGTAGTTCACATATTCTCCCCACTGACCTTAGTGTTCATGGTGGAGAAGGCTCACACTGCATATGAGACTCAAGGGAAGTTCCAAGAGGCTCGAGAGAGATTTCAAAGCAATTTACAATATCAACATGATGTCAAATCACATGGAGTGTATCCCACACCCATAGGAGGTTGGAGACATATCCAATCAACTCCTAGACCCTCTCATCAACATCAAAATAACTATCATGACCATAGTGCTTAGATATTAAGTTAGGGTTGGAACTAGTAAGGACAAAACCTTGAGAGCATGTAGGATAGGAATCTTGTTAGATGACAAATTATGCTAATGCAGACTCAATAGTTTATGCAATAAATACCATCTATGTCTATAGCTACAGTTTGGTAGAGGATTATTGGACCTCCATTATGGTGAGATTAGGCTAGAGGCATGTGCTACACCTATGGATAACTACAACACTATACATGATATTTCACATAGAGATTATTAGTTGTAATAAGGCAGAAGGCTTTGATGTCTAAGTAGATAGTAAGTGATGTGGGTCGGGGTCACAGGATTATGCAGGAGTGGAAAACCACCAATTAGAGCACTAGAAAATAGTCATTAAGACCACATGTCTGATTAACAAAGTACTTGTTACTATTATATTTTATTCTGGAGTTTTTGACTCCTCCATACCCTTTAGTCATGGCTCGTTGTAGGTTATGGTTTGTAGACAACATGAGAGTTGGGAGGTTGAATTGGCCACTAGGGACTTATAGATTTGTTTTGGGTATAGATTGGTCCACTTCTTATAGAGATAATATGGATTGTCCTAGCAAGGTCATTGAGTGTGTTGAAGAACTTGGGATTAGTATGATTATCTCAGAGGTCAAGAAACCCATTTCCACTCATATGGTTTCTATGATGTAGCTCAAGAGGTTTAAACGAAATGGATGCCAATTTCTCGTTATTATAATGAGTGATGGGTCAAAGGAGGAGATAAGTGGATTCATTAGATGGTATCTTATCCTTTGGGATTTTATCAATGTGTTTCTAAATGATTTTCAAAGGATGCCTTCACCTTGAGAGATCAATTTTAGGATAGATATTGTACCTGGGGTTGAGCCAATATCTACAACTCCATATCATATGACCACACCTAAGTTTTATGACTTGAGTTTTGTGAGCTCAAGTTATAACTAGTAGAATTTTTGGAGAAGATCCTTATTCATCCTATTGTTTCACCATTGGGAGCACTTGTTATCTTTGCAAATAATAAGGATGGATACCTTAGACTTTGTGTTAACAATCACTAGCTGAATAAGGTAATGACAATCAAATGCTAGTCATACCCAAGATTGATGACTTTTTTTACTAGATGCGGAGAACCAAAGTGTTCTCCAAGATAAATATGAAGGTTGGGTATCATAAGCTTCAAATTACAGAATCAAATATTCACAAGACCATGTTTCATACATGATATGGGAATTATGAGTTTACAATGATATCCTTTGGTTTGATTAATGCCCCCATAATTTTCATGAGCCTCATAAATGGAGTTTTTTTTTACATTTCCAAACAATTTCATTTTGATCTTCCTCGACTCCATCTTTTTCTATTCATAGAATGAGGAGGAGCACAAGGATCACCTATGATAAGTCCTACAAGTTTTATGAGAGAAACATTTGTACAATAACATGGGAAAGTGGGATTTCGCACAATCAAAAGTGTAATATCTTAGGCACATTATTTCCAAGGAGGGAATCTCAGTATACCCCTCTAAGATTTATTTTATTATGGAGTGGATAACACCCATAGTGTCATGAAGTTTCTAAGATTCATGGGTTTGGCAGGCTTATACCATCGCTTTGTTAAGATCTTTTCTCATATTGCAAACCCCATCACATCCCTTCAAATAAAAGGGAAAAAGTTTGTTTGATAAGAGGAGTATGAGCAAGCCTTCTAATTGTTGAAGGATTGTCTCACCAGTGCACCCATATTAGTAATACATGATCCATTTGATGAGTTATTCATCTATACTAATGTCTCCTATGCAAGGTTAGTTTCCATCCTCATGTAGGGAGGTGAGGTGATTGCCTATGAGTCTAGAAAACTCAAAGACTATGAATTGAGATATCCAACATACAATCTTGAGTTTTAAACTATAGTGCATGCTTATTTGAGAATAATTTCTTCTTGTTCATCACTTTGTATTTAGGATAAATCACTTGAGCCTACAACACATTTTCAATCAACCTAAGCTTAATGCTCATTAGTGGCATTGTATGGAATGTTTATGTGAATAAGACTCTGAGATCTTGTACATTAATGGAAAGGAGAATGTGGATACAAATTCTTTGAGTAGTGTTACACACTAATTTTTGAATCCAAATCCTTGAGTAGTGCCCTAAGGACATTTTTTACTAGAAGGTGCAACATATGTTAAATTTAGAGAGGGACCTAAAGCCTAGACAAGTATGAGTGATTTTCTCTTGAAGAAGATGGTATTTGGTGTCACAAGGGGTACATGTACATGCCCGCTTTGGGTGACTTGCACAATTTAATGTTGTCATAGTGTCATTGAGCTCTTTAACAGGCACACCTAGGAGTAAAAAAGATGCATGCAAATCTGAGATTGTTGTATCATTAGGCTGGTTTGTGGCATGACATTGCAGACTTCATATCTCAATGTGTTTAGTGTCATAGGGTCATGGTCGGACATCATCATCCTACAGGATTGTTATACCCCCATGAGATTCATGAATAGAAATGGTACACTATCTCCATGGAATTATTTATTGGACTACCTACCTCATCCTATCATCATGACACGATCATGGTGACTATCGATAAGTTGATGAATGTATCTCACTTTTATCCAATGAATACCACTTACAATGCCATGATAGTGGCAAGGGTTTTCTTAGATGACAAAGTTTGATTTCACGAGACTCCTCATAAGATGATCTCTGATTGAGATCATGTTTACAAGTCCAAATTTTGGACCACTCTACAGAAGGCATTGGGTACTCAGTTCAATTTCAATACTTCCTAGCATCTTTAGACTGATGGATAGGCTGAGCAATTATATCAGGTTTTAAAGGACATGCTTCATATGTACATCAAGTTTTAAGTTTAGGTCAAAATTTTAGGCTTTTTTTGAGTTTAGGGCTTAGTTGCAGCTGGTGGATAGCACAGTTAGTCTTTGGAGACTGGTGGTTACATTTTTTCCACTATGATAACATTTATACTTATAGAAGTTGTAAAAACTATCACAATGAAAACATTTCCCCCATAGCAGTTACATCACTAACATGTGGTAATCACGTAGCTACCTGTCCAAAAGACTAGCAGTTTTGTAAGCCCCACCTACATAAGGTGATGCTTTCACCATTAATAAAGAATGGAGAATTGCAAAGAAAGTCTAGGGTTGTAAAAGTGACTAGGCTTATTTAACTTGTGTTTTACAAGTGGAGAATATGCATTGGAGCAAGGCAAGGAAGAAGGATTGACTCCCTAGGATTTTAGAGTTGTTTTCAGCCGATTATTTGGCCATCTTAGATAAAGAAAACCTTCTTAGGATAGTGTAGGTGGGGATTGTTACCCCATTGAGCAGATTTGTTTGCGACCTATTTACCTATTGGGATGTTGAATATAACACTTTTTGGTTTTTGCATGCTTTAGGGGAGTGGAACATCACTCTCACTAATGTGTACAAGATATTAGGGTTGTCGTTTATAGAAAGGGCCATGACCTTGAGAGAGGCCACAAATAGAGATGAGGTTGCCACTTAGGTAGACTACTTTGGATATGATGATGCACCCAATGTGAGTGTGAAGTATGGGTCAGATTGGTGAGGTGGAGCGGGAAGTGATCTTAGATCTCTACAAGGCTATTATAGGGATCATTGCCTCTCACTTAGTGGGAGATAAGGGGACATACCCAATACTATACATGTGGGCTCTGATTTCTAGGATTATTGAGGAGAGGGGCTGATAGTTTCATGGGCTTATGAGTTTTTGACACAAACATACATGGATTTATACTAGATTATTAGGTTGCATGTAATTTATATCAATCACCCCACACTCATCATGAGCTAGTTATATGAGTGTATGAACCCTTACCAATGAGAGGTAGTAATCGGAGTTGTGGGGGCCATCAGGGCCTCCAAGTGGACATGAATGATGTCATTTAGAGACTTGCCATAAGTGGTGGGCACATTTACATTAAAACATTTATTTTTAATTCTATACTTGGGCATGACATGGCAGTGGTCAGATGAGGTGGCCACTCTCACGACCTGTAAGATTGAAAGGAAGGGTAGAGACAATTGGTTATTGGTAGAGGTGCACGTCATGGATTGGGTGCCCCAATAGTATGGGCTACAATACATAGCCAATCTACCCATTCCCCACATAGTGCTTAGGGAGAATAGAGAGGATCAAGATGTCAGATTGGGTGGATTGGGGTGGCATCCTCTCACACCATGTGTCCCCATTAAAAGTATCATCAAAAGGGTTTTGAGAGGAATAAAAATAAGATATCAACCTATACAAATTGCAGTACCAGCCAAAGGTTAGTATCATGCACCACCACCACCAGAGTAGCATAAACAATATGTCCATGTTGATGGAGGGGACAAAGACCAAGATATTATAGGGGGTGATCTAACACCAACTAGTGATTAATAATGGTAGGAGAGGAGGAGATCGAGATGAGTTCTGACAAGGAGTGGGATCTAGATTGGCATGAGGATGACTCAGGTAAAAATAATTTATTATTTATTTCATTTCTTTATCACATTACCTTTCTATATGATTAATTAGTCTTTTTATTTATATGACTGGAGGTATGATGCCTATTATTATTTTGTGGTTTCAAAGTCATCTACTCTATGGAAGAACATGATCAGAGAAACTCACACTAACCTTTTTTAGGTGAGCATAAATTAACAGATGTGTGTCTTCCTCCCAGCATATGCAAGCAACAAATGTTTTTACTATAGGCTATCATGCATCTATTGAGGTCACTCATAGACATAGATGGATTGGAGGCCAAGTTCGATGAATTATAATCTCAAGTGAGGACTCATCAGGTGATTATTGGGATGAGGGGAGTTCAGACTTCTTTGATTCAATATAATACATGTGGTACCTGTTAGCTAATTTTTGGACTATATAGCAAACTTGCTTGAATGCAATACAGTGTCCTGAAGATCAGAGAAAGGAAAAGGTTTTTGGGAAAATTCTCATGGTGCTCAAAGAAGTTCAAGGTCATGAAACAAGTATGCACAAGCTTTAGGCTTTCATAGTTCTTTCAAGCCTTCAAGGATCAAGTAGTAGTTTTATGCACATGTTCAAGAAGGGTCTACAGGATTTAAAAGGAGCTACGTAAAAACCCTTTTTTGGCCAAGTCTTTACTCAGAAATTTGTATCAGGCTTTCATTGGGTTAAAGATTCATTTTTTTCAAGCTTTTATTTTTGCTAAGTGTTAGGAATTGTCTCAGACATTTTATCTGAAACAAAAGTCCCAAAGACCTAAATTCTTTTGGATATTTTGTTCAAGGCAAAAGTGATAATTACACATCCCTTCAAGAAAATTATCCAAGATAATTTTCTCAAAGACTTGAATTCTCTCGAGAATTTTGTTCGAAACAAAAAAATCCCAAAGGGTCACTTATTCGACAAAGTAGCCGATGTAAAAGTTTTGAAGGGTCATTCTCGGGGAAAGTGGTCTAGAATAATTTTATTGAAGGGTATTTCTTTCAGAAAATTATCCCTTGACAAAGTCTCAAAGGATATTTCTAAAGTAAAGTGGTCCAAATAGAAGTTTTAAAGGGTCAATTTTCAGACAAAGTGTCCTAAGCCAAAATCTTGAAGGGTTAATTCAAACACAGAAAATGGCCAATACAAAAGACTCGAAGGATCAGTTTTCAAGGAAGGTGCCCCAAACAAAATTCTTAAATAAAAGTCCAAACAACATGGCCTGGGGAAATTGATGACAGTTACATAAACATCAACTTTAAGCATAGAATATAGCCATTGGTTTTCAAATATCCCCGTGATGGTCGTGCATATGTCAAATTCATTCACAAAGATGTCAAATACAAGCACACAGACATCAAAGTAAGGCCTTGTGAAGTAGCCATTTATTTTTAAAAGACAAGATCAATGATAGGCATTCAATCGTACAGAAGATCCAACAACGAGCGATGACTGACAGATTGACGCGCTCAGGCAGATCAATGGTGCACATTCAATCGTGCATCCAAGATCAATGACAAGCATAAGGTCAAAGAAGTCAATGAATCCTAAGGGCAAATGCATACATGACAACTGGCACAAGCATGTTCAGTTGGCAGAGGATCTAATGGTCTGCATGAACCCACATATTGACACATGAGATCTAATGGTCCGCGCTAGAGTCAAATGAGTTTAAAAGTCCCTAGGTTAAAGCACTTAAAGAGCTTCAAGTTGGACAAGATCTTACGATATGGGTTCATCAAGCCAAGATCCAATGGTATTCATTCACTAACAAGAAGATGGGTCTGGGCTAGATTGATGATCCAAGTTCAATCATACCATTAATCCAATGACATATACTCGACTAATAGGAAAGTGGGCCCAATGAGATCTATGGTGCACATGAGCTCGTACATCTTGATCTGATGGTACAAGATCAAGTCAAAATGTCAAAGGGGTCTTCACAAAAAGAAATCAATGGACCGCATGAATTCGTATATTTAGATCTAATGATGTGTGAAAAATGTCAAAAATTCAAGTAATTGATAGCAAAATCTTTTGGGACCAATAAGAATAAAGATAGTTGAGCATAATGGAAATGGTCTGAGTTGGCAATCAACGACCAATGAAATTTAAGGTTGAGAAACTAAAGTACTTCCTGGATATCAAACACATGACCAAGGTTGAACTAGAGCCAGATTTTTGAAGGACAAATATCACCATTAGAGCTTGATCAATAGTAGACATTATCATATAGGCAAGATGGTTAAGGACAAGGCTCCATTGCCATTAAATTTCAAACAGGACCTCTGGGCAATAACTTGAAACTTGTCGACTCTGTTATAGATTTATTCTGTTTGACATGTTCATTGATTTTAGATGGAGGATCCTCATGCACAGTAGTCTCTCAGATCTCACAGGATTCTAGATGAAGAACAGGTGTTTGACATTAGACCAAATATAGAGATGGAAGATCAAGGTCAAGTAGTTTACAATTTTTAGTGGATATTGTGACTGTGTAAAAACCAATAACTGGATTGGTTTTCATCTATAATGGACCCATGTTCAAGTTGGAGTGAATACCGATGTAAACATGATCATGGAGAGGTGTCTTGCCTATCACATGGTCATATTTTTGATAAGCAGGTTCTCATGGTCACCCAAAGCAGATGTGGCATGATTTTGTCAGGTCCAAAGCATGAGAAGTTTGATCCTCATCAATAGATCATTAGATAATAACATGGAGTATTAAGAATGACATCGAGTGGATAGATAGGTCAATGAACATTCAATTCTTTTATAGAATTTGTTCATTATTGATAAGGTCACGAGTCAACATCCTCAAATTGGTGCTAATATATCAAAAGTGGTTGAGCCTTTTTCAATGCACATCTCTCTCTCCCTTTCTCTTTTCTATAAATACAAGATTCCAAGCCTTGAAATGTATCCCTCTTTTTGGTATGACCAAACTCTATCGAAATTCATACTATAACACCTTTTGATGTAATAAAGCCTGAATTTCATCATTTTACAAGCTAGATTGAAGTGTGTTTTATGAATTCATGTATAGTGGTTAAGTGAATGTATGTTTTGTGTCTATGTCTAAATTTTCTCACCTTCATGAAATTATTGATAGTTCTCACAAGTCATTATAAGTGCAATTTACAGTTTGTTGTTTAGCTTGAAAGTGGATATCTGTCTTCTCATACTAGTTTAATGACTATTTCATGCCTTATTGTGAAATATTTATGTGGGACTGATTTTATTTGGTCCTAAATACATCATATAGTGTGTCTTGTGTGAGTTTGAGTGATCAAATAATTGGTGCATCACCTTTTTTACATAATTTTATAAGTTATTGTCAAAATCTCTCTCCCTTTTCCAAGCAAGTGTTAGTTTAGGTTTAGTATAGGTGATAGATCCAAAAGGAATTTGGCCTTCTCTAGAGGTTTGATCTATTATTAGGATACCCACAACCTAGGATCAGTCGTATTTTGGACTAGATTTGAGTAGAAGACTTGAACAATATTCTCCTTAGCTACGGTGTAAATCTAGAACACCAATAGTTTTGGCACACCTAGTGGGACAAGCTTCTTTCGAATAATTGAAGTTTGAAGATTGAGAAAAGAAAATTGAAAAAATTAGGAGACATCTACCATCATCAAAAGTTGAAAATCCTTCAAGTTGCAGAGTTCATAGCATCTTCTACAAAGTGCTTTCATGCCAAAGGTTACAATAAGGTCATCAAGTAAAGGTACTCCTTTTGAACATATTGAATTGCCTTATACTTCTTATAAAAGATCAAGATTCAATAGTACAAGACCTTATCCTCTAAAGAAACATTCATCTCTTGGTCATTCTATTGTTTTAGTCCAATCTATTGTCCCCAAAAGCCAAATCTCTTTTGCCCAAATGCTATCAGGAATCAAGTGTTTGTTCTATTTAATAGGGGTAGTCCCTTGAAATTTATCCCAATATGATAGCATTCCTATGTTTGCCCTAAAAAATATTCCTTTCTTCTTAGGAGAATGGGATAAAACTATTGTTATTGAGCATATCCAAGATGTTGACAATCTATGTTTTGTTCATAATGTTACTCAAGATAATGTGGTTATCAGATTGCTTATTGCCTTCTTCAAATGAAAAGCATTGCAATGGTATAGGAATCTTCCTTTGACTTCCATCACTACTTGGGATGATTTAGGTTTAGCCTTAGGTAATTTGAAGACGAGTCTGATCATCTATCTTTGGTTAAACAACTGACTACCATACAAAGGTACCCCCATGAATTCATGTCTGATTGTAACCTCAAATTCTAAAAGACATGGACTAGAATCCTTGCATTGGTCAGACCATCCCTAAAGTATGCATTTTTGTACTATCTTAAGGCTCTTAATTATGATATATGTGTCATGATACAATCTATGGGTGGTAATACCTTGTCAAATGCCTATGAAATTGTTATCATGGTAGAAAATAGCTTAATACAAGATGATAAACTTGCTCCAAGGCCTCTAATTCCCATATTCCCATAATTACAACTTGTTCCTCCTCCTCAAGTTCCCCAGATTCCATCTATATCCCCTATTCCATCTCCAAAAGTCCAAGTTGTAGCTTTTCTTAATCAATCTAGTGAGATTGGTGATTTGAAAAGCATGTTATAAGCCTTTGGAAATGAGATTGTTCAACTAAAGAGATAGCAGTACCAAGGTAGACCTTATCAACAGTAAAACTAGAACACATACCAGTCCTTTAATAACTAATGACCCCCTTATCAAGGTTTCAAAGACACTAGCCAACCTTACCAAAATTAAGGAGTCATAACCCAAACTAAGCCATATGCAACCCCTGATATTAATGTACCTTTCAGTCCAAAAGCTATTATTCCCCAAAATAACTTAATGCAAGATTTAGGTTGGCAGCCTTCTAATCCAAATGACACTCCAAGATATTACTATGCCATAATGACACAGGTAGAGTTCTCTCTTCAAGGTGGTTAGTATCAAGACATGAATATGGCATTCTAAAGAGAATCTCAACAAGTTCTAGGGTAGCCTGATGCTATCAATGTTAATTGATAATTGGACGATCATATTGCATTCAACTAAGTTGGTGAAACTATCAACACAAATGGTCAAGTAGTAGCTCTGACTAGAGATAAAAGAAGAGCAGTTGAGGAAGCTCGAGATGTAAGCAATACTTATAGTGTTCTTAATTTTGTTTCAAAGAGTGTTAAAGATCAAGTTGTTCTTATAGCATAGAAGAGTCAGAATGTAGAGACAGTGAAAGTTCTCCAAATACCTCTAATCAAAGAACAACCAGTGGTTCAAAAGTTGCAGCCAAAGGTTAGTGGAGCCTCATTCAACATAATAGATCAAATGAAGAAATCAAATGTTAGCATTAGCATGTGAGATTCCCTTGCCATTCTAGGACAAAAGGACATGATTATTCAAGAGCTTTCAAATCTTAAGGTATCTAAAGAATCAATTGAGAAACAAAGAGTTGTCTTGGCTAATTTAGACCAGCAAATCAAGCAACCTAATTAGCAAATACATAACATGACAAACATGGATAAAACCAATGACAAATCAAACAAAACCCCTCCTTTTTATCTCTCTTTGATATTAGGTGACTGTTTAGTCCATAATTGTATGGTAGATAGTGGAGCTAGTAACATTGTCATGCCCAAACAAATTACAAACAAGCTTTGGTCTTGTTTATGAGCCGAATGCCAAAGGAGTATTGAAATTGGATGGGTTACCAACGAAGATAGTAGGCATAATCAAATAGATAAAGTTAACATTACATGCTTGCCCCAATGTTACCATTCAACAAGATGTAGTCGTAGTGGACTTACCTCCCTATTTTTCCATAAGTCTATCAAGAGACTTTACTTCAAAGATTGGAGGATATTTGTCATTTGATTGGACATATTTAATGTTTAGTACCAGGTATGATATTAAGGTGACAATAAATTATGAACCTGTTGCAATGTTTCATTTCGAGCCATATATGCCAAGTATGGTGAACACTAATTGTGTTATCTCAAACAAGGTACTAGAAAATAATGAGGTGGAAACTGAATCACCTCTAGATGGAGTCCCCAATATTTTACTTGATGAATGGGCCTATGATTTTCATGGACATGATCCCTAAAAGTTAATTAAATAATAAGGACTTGTTGTCTGTTGTCTTCATGAAAATGACACACCAATTCTAACATTGATGAAAGATGATCAGCCTAGTGATGGACTGTGGCAGTTATATTTTGATGGATCTAGGAACAAACATGGTATTGGAGCTGGAATGATGTTAATTTATCCAGCCAATCAAAGGTATTTATCTTTTCTCAGGTTTAAATTTAGTTGTTCCAATAATGTTACTAAATATGAAGTGATAGTACATGGTTTGTAATGGGCAAAAAAGATGAAGGTCAGTTCCTTACAAGTCTTTGGAGATAGTGAACTAGTAGTTCACCAAGGGGACTTAATATATGCAAGAACCCACTACTTAGGTATTATAAGCATAGAGTATGGGACCTAGTTGAAAACTTTCAATCTTTCAATATTCAGGACATATCAAGAAATAAAAACAAACATGCAGATAGGCTAGCTACCATTGGATCACAATTCAATATCCCAGATGACATAAAAAATGAAAAAGTTCAATCACACATCAAGGTAGTTATGAGACCTTATGTCCTAGACAACCATGACAATTGACAAATATTTGAAGATGGTAGTCAAATTGTTAGATTCTTACAAGAGGAAGTCGAGTTCTCCTTGAGGAACCAAGAGAAGCATTTGCAGCAATATGGTGACTAGATTATGTAATTAAAGACAAATAAGTTACCTAAAGGGTTGGTCACCTTTGAAAACATATTCAACAGAGATGATGAATTGCGAAATGAAAAGTTTTCTTTATCAACCAAGAAAGAACATTATACAAATGTGGAGATTGTCGTTGACAAGCATTTAAATTTGGATAAAGTTTGCACATCTTCAGAGAAAGAAACTTTTATTGAGTTATGTTCAAGTTTTGTAGATGTATTTGCATGGTAGTACAGTGACCTTAAAGGATTTAATCCAAGTCTAGCTCAACATACCATTGAGTTAGAAGATGAGACGATGCCAGTCAGACAGAGACAAAGGCCTATTAACCCAAAGATTGAAATTTTGATGAAAGCCGAAATACATAAGCTCATTGAGTCAGGTATAATATTTCTAATTAAGCACTCAACTTGGGTGATAAATCTTATTCCAGTATGGAAAAAGAGTGGTGAAATTAGACTCTATGTCAACTTTCGTGACTTGAACAAGGCCTCTCTTAAAGAGCACCATATGTTGCCATCTATGGAACAAATTTTACAGCTAGTTGTAGTTTTAGAAAGGTTCTCTTTATTGGATGGTTAAAGTGGATATAACTAGGTTTTGGTCAAAGAAGAAGACTAATTCAAAACAACCTTCACCATAAAGTGGGGGACATTTGCATATAGAAAAATGTCTTTTGTTTTATCCAATGTTGGAGCCACTTTTTAAAAATCCATAGACATGGCATTTCAGGGTCTCCTCAACAAGTTTATTCTTGTTTATTTGGATAACATAATAGTATTCTTTAACAGTGCAGATGAACATATGATTCACCTCAAATAACTGTTCAAAAAATATAAGGAATTTGAAGTGTCTTTGAATCCAAAAAAGTGTGTTTTATCTGATCATGAAGGTAGGCTTCTTGGACATGTAATTTCAAAATATGGTACAAGCATAGATCCTTATAGGATAGAATCAATTCTTACACTTTCCTTTTCCAAACACAAGAAATTCTTGCAAATCTTATTAGGCAAGATCAATTTCATAAGGAGATCCATCTTAATTTTTTCTACTTTAGCTAGGCCACTCATAGCCATGTTAAAGAAAGGTCAGAGTTTCAGTTAGTCCAAAGGAGTAAGAAGTTTTGAAGAGATCAAGAAAGCTATAGCCAATGCTCTTACACTACGGAACCCTGACTTCACAAAGGATTTATTCTTATACACCTATGCTAACATTGACACAATTTTAGGTATTCTCATGTAGCAAATAAAGAAACTTTAGAGTATACAATAGCCTTATTCAGTCAAGGCTTAGAGGAATATGAAATAAGATACTATTTTGTTGAGAAGCATGTACTTTTAGTCATAAGGTCTCTTAAAAATTTTAGGTACTTGTCCAATAATAAGATATATTTGATGGTTGCACATCCAAGTGTAAATCATTTCCTTCTGAATAAAGATATAAATGACAAAATAGCTAAATGGATAACCAAATTCATGGAATATGATGTTGAGAACTGTTGTCCCCAAAAATAGACTTCTCATTTTTGGGACATGTGAACTATTTTCGTTCAATAGACCAAAATAATCTCTTCCCTTCTCGAAATTTGTTTTGAGCATTCAAATTCTTCATTTTCAAGCTTCTCAGAAATCTACAGACTCTGTAGGCTTGAATCTACGGACTCTGCAGGAAGAAAATCTACGGACTCTGCAGAGCAAGTTCTACGGGCTTCACAGGTTGATTTCTACGGACTCTGCAGAAAAGAAGCAAGCTCTCAAAACTTAGGAAATTTCAAAGTTGGTTCAACCAAAAGAGTTCATTAGCTTCTAAGCAAGGATTGAACCATTGAACTGTTGAACTTTGAACCATTTTGGTTCAACGGGTTCAATGGGTTCAAAGGTTCAACGTCAACATCAAGAGTTAAGCGCATTTGTCAAGGTTCAAAGTTCAACCACTTCAAGGTTCAACGGCTTCAAAACACTTATCAAAGAGAAGAAGGCTTGAACCATTGAACCACTTTGGTTCAAAGGTTCAACGAGTTCAATGGTTCAAGCCTTCTTCTCTTTGATAAGTGTTTTGAAGCCGTTGAACCTTGAAGTGGTTGAACTTTGAACCTTGACAAATGTGCTTAACTCTTGCTGCTGACGTTGAACCTTTGAACCCATTTCAAAGGTTCAACGAGTTTAATGGTTCAACAGGTTCAACGACCAAATGGTTCAAAAAGATCACAAGGACTTGGCCAAATAAAAAGAATGAACCGATTGAACCATTGAACGTTGAACCAAAAGGTTCAACGAGTTCACAGGTTCAAAGATTCAACCAGTGCGATGAAGATCAAAGAGCTTAGAAAGAACAAGTGACGGACAAAGGATGAACTAATGAACCGATTGAACCTTGAACCGAAAGAGTTCAAAGTTCAATGGTTTATGGGTTCAAAGGTGCAAAGGCGGCCTCAGTCAACGAAAGAAGTAACAAATAGGTGGTTCAACGGATGGTTCAACCAAGGAGTGGGAAAGCGATTGAACCAGGAAGTGATGGAACAAAAGAGGCAGAATGAACCAATGAACCAATGTACTTTCAGCGGGTTCAAAGGTTTAAGGTTTAACATGGTTCAAGCGGCTAGTGACCATTGACGGCCCTGCAGACGTCAAATTTAAAGTAAGGGAATATCTGTTAAAATTCAAATAAAGAGACAAAGCTGGAAAAGATAACCTGAGAGATTAAATTCCAGGAAGAGACAAAGCTGGAAAAGACAAAGCTGGAAAGGAAAAAAGCGAAAAGAGGGGAAAGCCCAAAATATCTGTGCAGAAGTTATTCCAGTAGGTGGAACAGTCCGCAAAGTAGATATTTGAGCTTGCAAACATTGAAGGCGTGGCCTGTTGGTCTCCTTTGGAGTAAAGACAAAATAGACAGCTGCGCAAATGTCAGAGGGACCAAACCAGATGATCCAGACTCAGGAGAAGACATATTAGATGAATAGACACACCATAGTTAAGGCAACGCACTATTCCAAGCATGGTCCCTCGAGACAGAACTAAAGGCACATTGAAGGCGTTGACTGCAGCATGGGCCGTCCCATGGGAAAAAATGCCAAGCCTTGTGTGGTTGCTATAAGATTGTAATTTCTCTCATTAGTAAAGGAGATCTTCCCATTACCAGAAGCAAAACTTTGCCCAAATTGAAAGGCGAATATTTAGACTTTGAGCTCAGATTGTTGTTCATATTATTTTATTTGAATGAAAAAGCAAGTGACTTGCAGACTTTATGTTGTTATAGCTTGTATCATTTTAAGAGATTGTTCTTATGTCTATCTTCTGAATGTGTTCTTTTTTATTTGATCTAACAAGCAAAACTAGTGGAAGTAATCAGGAAGGTGTCCTGAAGCCAACTGTGGAGATATTTTGTGCCCCCACAATTGTCTTTAGTGTGTGTTTATTTTTTGTTTCTGTGTAAAGGACCTTGAGATGACTTTGTGCCCCCATTGTTCTTCGTACCTCACTCTTGGATAGTCAAGGTGGAGACTTTGTGCTACACCTTAGATTGTTGGTCACTCTGTACTCGGTTACCAGTTACTTGTCACTACCAAAAAGATCCCTGTTGTTTGCAAGAACAAGCACTTCTGAAAGAAGAGAAGTGATTTCTATCATTTCACTAGGATTTTTACTATTCAGGAAGGGATCTGGCTCTTGGATGAATATTACTTCTGAAAGAAGAGAAGTACCTTCACCAATCACCCAAGATTTCTCCTTTGTTTGTTAGCATCATCTTTAAAAAAAAAGAGATGGATGGTTTATCCCACCCCGAGTGTTATTTTCAGCTTATATATATAGTATATAGGGCCTTTATACCTATAGGGAACCTCCCCTTGATGAGAGGAGAGATTTGTCCCCATTGGATGTGGTAAACCTGCAACATTGGGCGACCAATCTTCCTATGCTGTGGTGAAGAGACCTATTTTGCTCACCAGTTAGCTGGTCGACAAAATATTCACCCAACAATTTTTGGCGACTCTGTTGGAGACAGTAATTTTGTACAATTTAGAACCTCAAGTTTCAGATTGAAACATCACCTGTGTCTTACCCATTATCATTATAACCTTATCCATGCATTACATTGTGGAAGAACGAATTGCTCCAGTGCTTTCCCATTGTTAATTTTTTCTCCCCAGCCTCGCGCAACAGTTTTTGGCGACTCTATTGGGGATGAACGTGCAGTCTGAAGCCTCAAGTTTCAGATCGAAGCAGTTCCTTCCCTTATCCATTATATAGACTCTGGCGACTCCGTTCTGTGTCTTACCCATTATCATTATAGCCTTACCATTTTCCTCCATCTCCATTATTTTATCTAGTCTGCAAAACCAGAGCTGTTGTAAAAGAGTGCATAGTTTGAAGCCTCAAGCCTCAAGCTGAAGCAGGGTCTATTCTTTTCCATTTTTGTTCTGCAATCTGGCCACTCCACCCAGATTTGTTATCCATATTTTTCATAATTAAATCATGGCAGTTCGAGGCCCTTGGGGTAACTCTTTTGGCCCACTCAACTTGACTCCACCTCTGCATGAACTTCCACGCAACTCAAGAAAGAACTTTCCCAAATTCTATGGAGATGGGAGAGTTCACCCTGATGAACACATTGCAGCATTCAACATATCCTGTGGCATAATAGGGGTGGAATTTGAAGATGTGGCAGTCAGGCTCTTCGTGGAAACACTACAAGGTGTTGCTGCAGACTGGTTCTACCATCTGCAAGCTAAATCAGTAACTGACTGGGACACACTTAAAGCCAAGTTCGAAGCAATGTTCAAGCCTGTAGAAGATGCACATGCCTTGTTGGCCCAACTCACACAGATAAAGAAGGAACCTCATGAACCTATGAGGGATTTCATTACCAAGTTTGACAAGCTCAGGAACAAAATTTTCGCAATTGCTCAGCCAACACCCAAAAACCTCAAATGCTTCTTCATCAACTCACAACTCCCTAAAGTGAGTTTTCTGCTAAGACATGCTGGCCACATAGACCTTGCTGCTGCTCAGGACTTGGCTATTGACGTGGAAGATGACCTTATCTTCGCAAAAAAGATAAGGAGAGATCCTAACAGAAGAAAATTTTCTTCATCTTTTGAGTATCCATCTATAGGCACCACTAATCAAATGGTGCAAAAGCTAGCAAATGAACTGCTAGCCTTGAAAAGACAAATGGCCCAAGGTATGTCTACTCCTCCTTATCGAGATATGCCAAGGATGACATTTTAGAATCAGTCATATCAAGGCAATGCTGTCAGAAGTCGAGGGCAACCAAATCGTCTTTCTCCCCCACAGAGGAACCTTGCCCTTAAAGTGCCTCCAACCAACTCAGCAGTTGGATATTTGGAAATAGAACGTGATTTCTCTTTTCAACTTGAGTTTGATCAAGAAAATGACGCTGGTCTCTTTATGGAGGATCAAGAAGAATCAGCCGGTGACTCCCACATTGGTTTCTTGAATTACCAGGATGAACCCAAAAGTAAAGGTGAAGTAGTTGAAAGATCATACGCAGTATTCACCTGGTCTAAGAATTAGTCAACCCAACAAACTGATAAAGAAAGAACAGATGAGCGAGCTCAGCCTGCAATCTCAATTACCAAATGAGGAAGTTCTTTACCTTTCCAGCCAAAGGACCTGGTGGTTGCCAAAAAGGTAAGTACACCAAACATCTCTGTACCTTCTACTTCAACTTCGCAGATCAGTCCTCCCCCTCCCAAAAACCAAAAGGATGAACTCCCATCCTCTCTTCTTAGTCCATTTCAGTCATTTGACATAATTAACCATGTCAAGAAAACTAAAATCCAAATGACTTAATTTGAATTCCTACAAGCCAACCCTGAGCAGTTGGACAAGTTGGTGGAGTGTGTGAAAAATACAGTCGTCCCTGCAGGACAAGAGATTAGAAAGGTAACTCATGATCCCCCAAGGAACATGCCCATCCTAGTCACTCAGACATCAGCACCTGAAGCTCAAATTCTGTTTGAGTCTTCAGGCAGGGTTAATTATTTTTTGTCTACTAAGGATGTTCATGTTTCAGCAGATGAAAGTCCTATAGGTGGCAATCTAAAAATTGATTCAAACGAGACATCAGAAGAATTAGTAGGGTGCAGTATAGATGAAAAAAGATCTTCCGTCTCTAATGAATAAAAAGCTGATAGAAGATCAGTTTTTTATGATGTTTGGATCTGGAAATTCGATGGCAGCAATTCCTCTACCGGTGCTGGAGCCAGGACTGTGTTGATATCTCCTCAAGGAGATATTTTTCCTTCATGCAAGTTACAATTCAGCAACACCAACAACACAGCTAAATATGAATCTCTGTTGCTTGGATTGAAGACTGCTCAGGATGAAGATAGCAAATTCCTTCACACCAAATGAGATGCTGAGCTAATGGTTTGTCAGGAGTTTGATGCTGACAATCAAAACATGTGCTGGACTTAACCAGTTAAACAGCAAGCTATGGTAGTGGACCATACTGCTGTACTCCAAAGTTATCAAAAGGAACTCTTCATAGAGAGAGCAAGGGTTACAATTTTTAGAGAGAAGACCACGTCTTGCCATGGAGCAAGAAGAGAGAGCCAAAAGGAGTTCACAAAAAATGTGATTCCTGGTAGAGAGTTCCATTCGCCCGTCACCAATTCTGGGGAAAAAATGGTTTTCTATTGGTTTATCAGGATAGAATGCCATTTTCATTGTCTCACAATTGGCAGCATCTGAATCACTTCAATTCTTAAAGTGTCAAATAAGTTCACCTATACATTTGTATAGTCTTTAGTTCTGTTTTGTGCTTTTCATTTTTTTATTCATTTTTTGGAGCCTTTCTTTTTGGGTAGCATGACTCCGTATCCCAATGGCACACTTCAAGGCATTGGAGATTTTGGTTTCTACTCCCCTTAGTTGTTCCAAGTTCTCATTTGAAGGAAGTTCCCCAACTGGAGCCAACTGTTGTCCCCAAAAACAGACTTCTCATTTTTGGGACAACATGTGAACTATTTTGGTTCAACAGACCAAAATAATCTCTTCCCTTCTCGAAATTTGTTCTAAGCATTCAAATTCCTCATTTTCAAGCTTCTCAAAAATCTACAGACTCTGCAGGCTTGAATCTATGGACTCTGTAGGCTTGAATCTACGGACTCTGCAGGAAGAAAATCTACGAACTCTGTAGGCCAAGTTCTACGGGCTTCACAGGTTGATTTTTACAGACTCTGTAGAAAAGAAGTAAGCTCTCAACACTTAGGCAATTTCAAAGTTTGTTCAACGACAAGGTTCAACCAAAAGAGTTCATCAGCTTCTAAGCAAGGATTGAACCGTTGAACCTTGACCCATTTTGGTTCAATGGGTTCAAAGGTTCAATGTCAGCAGCAAGAGTTAAGCGCATTTGTCAAGGTTCAAAGTTCAACCGCTTTAAGGTTCAATGGCTTCAAAACACTTATCAAAGAGAAGAAGGCTTGAACCATTAAACCACTTTGGTTTAAAGGTTCAACGGGTTCAATGGTTCAACAGGTTCAACGACCAAATGGTTCAATGCGTTTGGTTCAAAAAGATCAAAAGGACTTGGGCAAATAAAAAGAATGAACCAATTGAACCGTTGAACCTTGAACCAAAAGGTTCAACGAGTTCACAGGTTCAAAGGTTCAACCATTGCGATGAAGATCAAAGAGCTTAGAAAGAACAAGTGACGAACAAAGGATGAACCAATGAACTGATTGAACCTTGAACCAAAAGAGTTCAAAGTTCAATGGTTCATGGGTTCAAAGGTTCAAAGGCGGCCTCAGTCAAGGAAAGAAGCAGCAAACAGGTGGTTCAACGGATGGTTCAACTAAAGAGCGGGAAAGTGATTGAACCAGGAAGCGATGGAACAAAAGAGGCAGAATGAACCGATGAACCAATGAACCAATGTACTTTCAGCGGGTTCAAAGGTTTAAGGTTCAACATGGTTCAAGCGGCTAGCGACCATTGACGGCCCCGCAGATGTCAAATTTAAAGTAAGGGAATATCCGTTGAAATTCAAATAAAGCGCGAAACTTGAAGGAAGAACCAAGCGACTAGTTGAAAAGATAGCCCGGGAGCTTAAATTTTAGGAAGAGACAAAGCTAGAAAGAACAAAAGTGAAAAAAGGGAAAAGCCCAAAATATTTGCGCAGAAGTTATTCTAGTAGGTGGAACAGTCCGCAAAGTAGATATTTGAGCTTACAAACATTGACGGCGTGGCCTGTTGGTCTCCTTTGGAGTAAAGACAAAATGGACAGCTACTTAGATGTCAGAGGGAACAGACCAGATGATCCAGACTCAAGAGAAAACATATTAGATTAATAGACATGCCATAGTTAAAGCAACGTACTATTCCAGGCATGGTCCCTCCAGACAGAACTGAAGGTGCATTGAAGGCGTTGACTGCAGCATGGGCCATCCCATGGGAAAAAATGCCAAGCCTTGCGTGGTTGCTATAAGATTGTAATTTCTCTCATTAGTAGAGGAGATCTTCCCATTACCAGAAGCAAAACTCTACCCAAATTGAAAGGCGAATACTGAGACTTTGAGCTCAGATTGTTGTTCATATTATTTTATCTGAATGAGAAAGTAAGTGACTTGTAAACTTTGTGCTGTTATAGCTTGTATCATTTTAGGAGATTGTTCTTATGTCTGTCTTCTGAATGTGTTCTTGTTTATTTGATCTAACAAGCAGAACTAGTGAAAGTAATCAGAAAGGTGTCCTGAAGCCAACTGTGGAGAGACTTTGTGCCCCCACAATTGTCTTTAGTGTGTGTTTATTTTTTGTTTCTGTGTAAAAGACCTTGGGACGACTTTGTGCCCCCATTGTTCTTCGTACCTCACTCTTGGGCAGTCAAGGTGGAGACTTTGTGCTACACCTTAGATTGTTGGTCACTTTGTACTCGGTTACCAATTACTTGTCACTACCAGAAAGATTCTGGTTGTTTGCAAGAACAAGCACTTCTAAAAGAAGAGAAGTGCCTTTTATCATTTCACCAAGATTTCTACTATCCAGGAAGGGATCCGGCTCTTGGTTGAATATTACTTCTGAAAGAAGAGAAGTACCTTCACCAATCACCCAGGATTTCTCCTCTGTTTATTAGCATCATCTTTGAAAAAAGAGAGATGGATGGTTTATCCCACCCTGAGTGTTATTTTCAGCTTATATATATATAGTATATAGGGCCTCTATACCTATAGGGAACCTCCCCTTGATGAGAGGAGAGATTTGTCCCCTTTGGATGTGGTAAACCTGCAACATTGGACAACCAATCTTCCTATGTTGTGGTGAAGAGACCTATTTTGCTCACCAGTTAGCTGGTCGACAAAATATTCACCCAACAAGATCAATGTCACAAAGCTAGTTAGAGGCAATGGACTTTATGATCATCTAGCCCAAGACTTGAAAGAGACTAATGGGATATTTATGATGTCAAATGATGAAGAACTTATAACTAATCAGGGCTCATATTCTAGCTGGTTCCAAGATATGGTAAGGTATCTATAGGAAGATATTTATCCTTTTCATCTCACTCCTTTAAAGAAGAGATATTTCAGATTACAGTCAATTCCTTTCCTTCTTGTTGATAATGTATTGTTCAAAACGGATATCAATGGCATACTGCTAAAATGCATAGAGCCAAGTCAAACATGAGCAGTTCTATAATGGACATAGTGGAGGACATTATTCAGCAAGGACCACAACCCATAAGATCATGAGAGGTGGGTATTAGGTAAGTGCACGGATTTGGGGGACAATTCTATGAACATTACCCATAATGTGATGACGTTAATTAATAATGTGATCGCATTAATTAATAATGTGATCACTTTATTTAATAAACATGATCATGTTACTTAAATCCAGGACCAAGATTGCCATGCCATAACATGATCACATTATATAATAACATGATCGCATTATATTAAATAATAATGTGATCATGTTATTAATGCAATCGCATTATTGACATAACAATAATGTGATCATGTTAATAACATGATCGCATTTCCTGTATACTAAAAAATAAAAAGGGAAACCCAAACGTAAAATTATTCATTTTACATTCATGTTTCCTAGCTTCGTCCTTGTTTTATGATCGTATTTTGCTCAAAAGACTCTAAAGAGTGTCAGGAAGCTGTCGGATTCACCCCACAGACTTTTTGATCGATGATGTCACTATGTAAAAGAGGTAAGTGATCAAAATATTCCCTATTTAACACTAATTTTTCATAATTTTCATTCTTTAACCCATGTTTTTAATTGTATTTTTTTTTCTTACAGCCCATCCTGCTAACCCTCCCAACCCTCCATAAAACCCTCTGGTTGTTCCTCCTCTTAACCCTCCATAAAACCCTGATATTCTTCCTATCCCTCCACCTAACCCTCCTATAGTTCCCCAAAACCCCTTGGTAGTCAAGAGGTTTTGATTGACAATATTGTGGGAAACAAACTTGAAATTAAAGACTTAATTAATAGAATGAGGGATCCCAGTTCAACCAACCCCCACTACACCCAGCTAGTTGATTCCCTACAGACCTTATTAGGTGAAATTGACTTGATAACGAATCAAATTGATCAGTGGACCTCATATAGTGATACTTGTAGGGCATATTATGCTAACAAGTTGTCAACCCTTCAAGTCAAGAATTTGGATATTTCAAAAGCTGACATTTGTGTTGTATTCATTGACCTAGCTACCAACGCCCCATTTCTCATATTCACTAAATGTTTTCCTATCTATTATTGTGTACATAAATTAATCATGACCAATTTTTGGTATCAATGGTGGATGGTCTTTGATTATCCACCATGTAACAACCATGAGGTTCTATTATATTTTTTGAGAAAACTCTACTATGAGGTTGTCCTCAACCAAATTCTTAATTATTTTGATTTTAGTGAGTTTTAGGGTTGAGGAAAAGGCTCTGCATAGGATCGACTAGGTGCACACCATGTGTTTAATCAGCCTACATGGATTCATATCCAAAAGGCTCTTGAGCCTAAGATTCCCTCCATGGTTTAGTAGGTCATGGAGATAGACACTCTCCATGCTCTTAGTTCACTCACTGATACACTCAATCAACATATGAATAGGCTTTCATAGAGTGATGCTATAGATACGCCATAGACTATCTGACCCCAACCCCACCTTTGTAGTTCATGTGGAGCTATGTATATGGGACCTTCTGATGATGATGGTGTCAGTGGTTTAGATGGCTTAAATCATATTCTTATGAGTGATGAGTTTTTGGCACACACATTTGGTGTGCAAACATCAGTCACCACACAAATATAGGTATATTCTATATAAATGTCATGTTAAATTTAAGTTATATTTATAAATTTAATTGTTAATCTAAAAATTAATTTACATAAAAATTTAATATAATATATGTGTCATTTTTTATGTCGCAGGAGGTGACGGTTCCTTTATTGTCATAGCCAACATTTACAACATTTGATTTATCATAGTATTTGTTTTCATATTCAAATCCCTCTGTTGGGTCATCCACAACTGCATCTACTTCTATTAGGATGACACCATTTACCTATACAGAGGTAAAATTATTTACATATATGTTTTGCTCTTTGCATTTGTTATGATTGCAGTTATTTACATATATGTTTTGCTCTTTTCATCTAATTTTTAACTTCTCTTCTCAAGAATTAATGTAAAAATAACACAACCTATATGAAAAAATAAGTTATTTACATATATCCCATGTACTAAAATAATGTTAAAACACATGCATTATATTCCTTTTCAGTATTGGCATTTTATAGAGGTTATGGAATGTATTTACTCTAGATCATTTAAGTAGATATCCAACAAGTAGTGTTGTCTTTCCTTGAACGTCACCCAAGTGACTGTGGGCATATCTAAATTCACAATTATTTCTTGATAGTCCCAACGCAAGGCTGCTTCATCTATTTTTTTAAAAATAAATAACATGTCCATACTATTTGTTGAAAAATGTCTTGTCCCAAAGCACCTTTTCATACCTATTAGTCAAGCATCATCTTCCCTAACAAAGATTCATCCATTGAATTCAAGACCCTTTTCACTTTATTTATTTTGTAGGTAATTCCATCCAAGCTTTGATCTGTATGACTATTATCATGAGCTCCCCCAGTGGATGATATTACATGTAATATATTGGTATCTCTCTCTTGCTAAACATTATGTTCATAATCACACTCATGGAATGATTTTATCCTATTCCATAAAATAGATACAATGGTGTGACCCTAAGATCCTATTAGAGGCAGTTGACCCCATCTAGAGGTTGTGCCTAGGGATCCTACTCCTACTCTTATGATAATGTCCCAATGTTGATGAGTGATATGGGATATGATTTCTCTACTTTTATATCTCTTACTTATACCTACGTGGGTGATCTACCTCCCATTATTTTTTGGCTAGATGGAACTGTTGGCCAATTTTTGGCCAACATACCAAAATTTTGACTGCTTTAAAGAGATGGACATGATCATGAAGAAGTGGAGGACCAGAAGAAGAAGAAGTGCAAAGGTTCATTTCTTTCGGGACTCTTTTTCACTAATTATTTTCTTTCAGAGTTTTGTTCGAGATAAGTGTTGGAATTTCTTTCGACATTTTACCCAAAAGAAAAGTTTCGAAGGTCAAGTTACTTCATTTGACTAAGTCTCAATAATTGTTTCAGAAATTTTGTCTAAAATAATTTTCTGAATGGCACTTACAAAATTTTTGAAGGGTTATTCAAGGCAAAGTGAATGAAACAGAAAAGCCGAAGGGTACTTTTCCTTTCGAAAAAGGCATTTTCAAGATTGTCAAATGGTCCACTTTCCTTTTGGGAGCTCACTTTAACAAATCTAAAAGGCATTTTTAATTCTTTCGAAGGACATTTTCAAGCATTCTGAAGGCTCATTTCCATGTTGAAGTGTTACATTATGCAACATTCTAAAGGGTATCTACAAAGGAAATGGACCTTTGGAAAAGTCTCGAAGACCTTTTCTTTCGAGAAAGTGATGAAAGCAAAATTATCCGAACAGGCATTTTTGAGAGTTTTGAAAGGTACTTTCCCTTCAAAGAGGACACATAACAAAACCCAAAGAAATTTGCCTAAAGAAATAAGTTCGAAAGATTTGTTCGAAGGAATAAGATCAGAAAAAGGGGGCCCGAAGGAATAGCAGCCAAAAGACTAAAGTCCATTTTCAAAATTCCAAAGGAATTCCTTCAGAAGATAAAATGTCTGAATAAAATGGTCAAAACAATTTGTCTGAAGGAATTAATGACAGGCCCAAAAACATCAAAATTTGAACCCCTGCAAGTAGTCATTGGCATTTAAAAAGATCAAAAGAAGCTACGCAATCTATAAACTTGTATCGACATAAATGGATACAGGAAAACCAATGTCCTTAGATTGGTTTTCCATCTATATAAAAGATTTGGCCTAGGTTTCAAAGCAAGAGTTGGTGTATGCAATTAATGGAGAGGCTCTCGTCCTTTGACATGGCCATCATCTCTAACAAACAATCACTCAACTCAAAGGCAGCATAGCTCAATCCAAATTCAAAGTTATGTGGATTTTGTCCTTATACATGTAAGACAAGTGAAGGATGGTGTGGAAGTGAAAGATGAAGATTAGGTGATTAGAAAAAGTAGCTAAAGCATTAAAGACATTCCTAGACTTTTCCTTTTTTAGTGTATCATGACATCATCATCCTCAACAAGTTCTTGTCTTTTAGTGTGTTTCTCAACCAATAAGAGGGCTTGAAGATGACTGGAGCTAATGGTGTTTAATTTGTTGAAGAATGATTAGTTCTAATTAACCTAAATGTGAGTGAGAATTCATGGAGGGTAGCTGGATCTTATTTATTGAATTTTGTTTGCTTATCTCTTCTCTTTTCTCTTCCCCTTTTTTCCTATATCTTTGTTTTTCTCTAGCATAAAAAAAAATATATCCTCATTTGACAAGGAGAAACCCTATCAAAATTTGTAAGAAAGACCTTTTGAATCAATAAAGATCAATTTTTACCTATCTCTTGCCTCTAAATTGTGCTTAGCAAGCTTGTGCATGATGGCCTTGTGAAGAAGTGTTCTTCTATGTCCATTGTCCTTTTTTCTTGCCTATTTTAGGTGTTTTTAAGTTAGTTTCAGGTCTAAACTTGAGATCTTTCCTCCATTAATAGATGTTTGGTGTGAATTTTTAAATTCCTCTTTGATTCATGTATAGTTTGGTGAGCCTAGTTTATGAAACACTTATACAAATTAACTAGTTTATGAGGTTGTGTGAGCAAGAATTATCTTATGTTGAATTAGTGTTTATTTCATGCTTATGTGAGTGTCAATCAATTTGGTTTATCACCCATTTAGCTCTCTTAGTTACCCTATACCCCCTCTCTACCTCTTTTCTAAGAAGAAACATTAGTTTAGGTGATCTACCAAGAGGAAGCCGGCCTTCTTCGAAGGTTCAACCTCAATACAGGATACCCACAGCTTGAGGTTACTCTAATATTGTAGCTGGGAGTGAGAGAGCCTAAAAAAATCTCCTACAAGGGTGCAATTATAGTCTACAACAGGAGCCTAACCTCCCCTAGCCCTAACAATCTCATTGAGAGTCTTCACCTAAGACTCTAAACCAACCACATTTTCCTCTAATCCAATTATACAAATAATCATATGCTAAAACCTCTTATACCCATGCAAATTCCATCCTCTCTCCTTAATAATCATAATAATAGGTGCCCATCTATACAAAAGGAAATATGTCCCTTTGTTTCCCACCAGATGAGAGGAAAAGATCCCTATTTAATATCATTTTAGAGGGTCAGGATAATTACCCACTCCACCCCCACTAGTCTTACCCCATACTTAAAACCTATGTTATGTGCATCAGCATCACCAAAGTATTACACCCAATTAACAACCTTACCTCTATCACAATCCTCTATCAAGGCCACAACCCTACCTTTAGCCGATAAGCCTAATATCCTAATCACAACTTTGAAAGTGATAGTCCACTCTCAAGGGACTTGTGGGAAAATTAAATTGATTTACATGACACATCTTAATTGGTGAATAGGTTGCAAAGGAATCTACTTGATGGGACAACAATCGCCACCTACACAATCCAGAGTATCCCTATTATATATAGTGTGGCCAAATCATTAGTCATTAATTTCTCTATAATCATAGGTTCAGCCAATCATACTTCATCACTCTACTCCGTCAAATGTAGGCCCACCTTTAAAACACAATTTAAAATATCCCTAAATACTCTAAGTTAATCTTAAAAAATCATCCAAAAGGAAGTAGTTACAAAGGTCCTACCTAATTCAAACCCCTATTTTTAGACAAGTAATAAATCAACAACCAATATAGTCCAACACATAATATAGCATAAATTGAAGATCTTGACCCAAATATATTTATATTTATCAATTTGAAAAAAAATAAACTAGTATATTATATATTCCCTTTCACAATTTTAATCCTCTAATTTTGGTTTTGATACAAGGTTGTAGATCTAACACTTCAATAGATGGCTTATCATTTCATATCTAAGTGTATTTTCATGTGTATTCTTGTCTTCTTTCTTCTAATGTGTCATTGCATTCATGTACTTATATAGACAAATATTTTATATACAAGTGCTTTTATTGATCATTTTGGTTTCTATATATAATATTTTGATGTACTTTATATAAAACTAAGTGAGACCTTGTACTTACACTCCTCCTTCTCAATGAGCTGAGATAAACATAGGCATTGTTGCTGCAATGTCATCTGCACATGCACTGATGGAGACATATATTAGTTTTTGTAATTTTGAATTGTAAAAATGGACTTGTTTTAATAATTTTAGTACATGTACTTGGGGAAAATATAACTTCTGTAAATGTATTGTGTATGCAGGGTTGTCCTTGATAGCTAATAGTCCCAATCAGATAGAGATTGGGGTAACTTCTCATGTTCCTCTCATATTTGAGATGCCTATTCGGATAGCTGAGCATGCGATTGACTTGATTGAGCATGGAAAACAAATTGATTAGGATCATAAGCTTTTAGTAAGTGCACATGTTTAAATGACTTTTAATTGTAGTTTAAAATTAATTTCTTAACAATTTTTTGAATGTCTTTTTTGCTAATTTCATAATAATTCTTGTATTTGAGCAGGCTAAGTTGTAAGCTAGCTATGAGCATAGGACCTACAGTCAGACCTTAGAGTAATCCAAGGCATTAGAGGGGTCTCCATCTACTAACAAGGCATCCCAGGGAGATTTTTCTTTGAGGAAGGCAAAAAGAGGGAGGCTATTTGATGAATAGGATGTCTTACACATGAGACGTACTTTTTTGTATTCCTATATATCAATTGATGCATTTTTGGCATTATATATGTGCTTATGAAATTCAACCAACACTAGATACTATGTTGGTAGATGTAATTTTTTATATGCCTATCACGGTAATTTATGTATTATTGACATTAGACATGTATGTGCCTATATTGTATGCCTATCATGGAAATCTATTTAATTTATATTCAGTTTTTATTTCATTGTGTTATTATACAATGTTGTTTTGATCTTCTAAATTATTATCTATCAGATCTAGTATTTAATGTTGTACATGCAAAAATGAAGATTAAAAAATTATTCTTTTCAATGCTATATATCTCAGATCTTATATTTTTTTTTTAAATAAAGTTTTTATTTCATTGTGTGTAGTGTAAATGACTAATGACACTCTTATCACTTAGGTTTAATGGCCTTATTCTCTTTATACCTGCTTTTGTACACTTTGGAGACACTTCTTGGTCTCATTATACCTCTTTAAAACATCTCACATTCATTCTCTAACTCATTTCATACATTCCATTCACAAATGTCCTCTCACTATTTCACTATCTTCTCACGAGGCAATCCTCTTAGGTTTCAAACTTACCAAAACTTGATATAAGTCTCAAGGAATCAATGTTTTGTCATAAATGTTCTTACATGGTCAAATCACACCTGACTTAACCTATTAAAATTACTCAAACACAATTCAACATTCAATTCCACATAGAGGGCACAATAAAGCACCCTACACAACAAGGCACCCTACAGGCCTGTGACAGTAACATGGAGTATTAGTTCAATTTCAAATCTCTCGTGCATTTTTTAAGAGCTGCAAAACCTCCTTTGATAATGGGACCATATTCTAAGTCCATATAAATTCAATGGCATACTTGACAAGATTAAAGAACAACTCTTACTTCCCTTTGCAATGTGACTGTTAACCCAAAACAGGGTATAGACAGGGTTTATTTGTTCTAGAGGTCAATAAGTCAAAGTTGTCAAAATTGTCAAAGTTATTAAAGTTATCAAAATTGTCAAAGTTGTTAAAATTGTCAAAATTATCGAAGTTGTTAAAGTTGTCAATATGTCAACAGGTAAATAGATCAATTACTTATTTTCTAAGTCTATAGTTTAAGTTGTCAAAGATCAAGTTGTGGTTGCAAAACTCTAGTTTTGATGTTTTCTGAGTGAAAAATGACACTACCAACACATCCATGGGGGACAAATAATGTCTAGGACTAGGTTTTTGGCCTCCCATGAGGCTTGATCGACAAACCCACCACCCATTTCGACTTCAAGAACACCCTTCCCAATAAAAGAAAAATGTAAATTTTTAACCTAAATGCAAACATGCATAAAATGAAAATTGTAAGTCGTTTATATGAACTGTCATATCCCTCATATACCTCCTTAATCCCTCTAATCACACCCCATAGCACTCAAGTGGAAGCTTCAAGATCAATCTGTTAGACAAGTTGTAGTGATGGGTCCAAAAATGCAAGTTTTTATCAGTGAATAAGTAACTTCTCAAGCTCCAATTAGAATTTCTACCTCTGAGACCTCCACCTATGAATCTATCACTTTCATCACATCCATATAGGAAAATTACATGTTATCACACTATCACAATGTTTGAATCCACTTGAAAGTGCATTTTCACTACTGTTCCAGAAATGAAAAACACTGACAATAAATATTGTCAAAGTTTTAGTTATGGTTGCATAACTCTTGTTTTGATGCTTCTTGAGTGAAAAATGATACTACCAACACATTAAAGAGGTAGATAACATCTAGGACTAGGTTTTGGGCCTGCCATCAGGACCAATCCACAAACCCACCACCCATTATAACCTCAAGAACACCCTTCTCAATACAAGAAAAATGCAAATTTTTAGCCTAAATTCAAACATGCATAAAATGAAAACTATAAGTCTTTTATAGAAATAGTTAGATCCCTCACCTCATTGATTCCTCTAAATATACTTTAGTACTTGGGTGGAAGCTTCGAAATCAATCTAATAGACAAGTTGCAGTGATGGATCCAAAAATACAAGTTTCTATTAGTGAACAAGCAACTTCTTGAGCTCCAATTGGCATTTCTACCTATGGGACCTCCACCTATGAATCTATCACTTTGATCATGTCTAGATAAGAAAATTACATGTTATCACACTGCCATGATGTTTGAAACCACTCAGAAGTGCATTTTCACTACCATTCTAGAGAGCAAAAACATTAACAACAAATATTGTCAAAGTTCAAGTTATGGTTACAAAACTTTGCTTCTAATGCTTCCTAAGTGAAAACTGACACCTACAACACATTCAGGGGGGTAGATAATGTCTAAGACTAGGTTTTTGGCCTCTCTTCAAGCTTGATCGACAAACCCACCACCCATTCTGACCTCAAAAACACCCTTCCTAATACAAGAAAAATGCAAATTTTTAGTCTAAGTTCAAACACACAAAATGAAAATTGTAAGTAATTTTTGAAAACCATCAAATCCTTAATTCACCTCCTTAATACCTCTAATTTCACCCTAGAGCACTTGGGTGTAATCTTAGATATCAATTTATTAGACAAGTTATAGTGACAAGTCCAAAAATGCAAGTTTTTGTCAGTGAACAAGCAATTTCTCGAGCTCCAACTGACATTTCTACTTTCAAGACCTCCACATATGAATCTATTACTCTGATCACATCCATATAGGTAAATTACATGTTATCACACTACCATGACATTTGAATCCACCTAAAAGTGTATTTTCACTACCATTTTGGAGAGCAGAAATGTTGACAACAGATGTTGTCAAAGTTTAAGTTGGGGTTGTAGAACTCTGGTTCTAATGTTTCCTGAGTGAAAACTGACACCACCAACACATCTGGGGGGCAAAAACATTGAGGGTCAGGTTCTTTGCCTCCTGTTAGGTCCAACCAACAAACCCACCACCCATTTTGGCCTCAAGAACACCCTACCCAATACAAGAAAAATATAATTTTTAGCCTGAGTTCAACTACTCATAAAACTAAGCCTCTCTTAACTTCAAGAATATAGAATTCTTTACTAACAGTGCCAACCATGTGAAAGTAGAAGCTTATCTAGCACCACTAACCTAAAAAAAAATGTTGGTAAGCAATTAAAAATTAAACTTATATATGTACTTCCTAGAAAATAAAAAACATTTGGTAAAATTGATTACATCTACATTTGAAAAGTCAACATACCTCCGTAATTCAATCCAATGAACCACTAGGATCTGCTCTAACCTTGATAGTATCAATAATAACTTCATGATCTAACTCTCAAACTTTTTATAATTTCTCTGTTTAATGGCCTCCCATGATATTTTTGTAATTGAATATTCATTGCAAAAATCAAATTTGAATAGTGTAGTATCTTCCTGTGTGTTTAAAACTCTTCAAACAACCATTGTTCTAAAAAAATTATAAGATATCATAGAAACCAAGTTTCACTGACTACCACTGACCTAGTGGGATAGTCAATGTTTTCTCCATCTGTAACTAGGCAGTCAATTTTTTCTCTCTCTACATGGACACAAGTAGTAATCAATGTCTTTTTCATTATCTTCATCCATAATAACCACAAAAACATGCCTTATAGATCACAAAAATAATTTTTAGCGATAATATGAAGGTATATAAATAATGAGAATCAATTATACATAATGAAAAATATTCTACCTAGCTACACTAGATTAGATACATGGTCAAAGTCATTTGATAATGTCGTATATGTAAGTTGAAATGTTGTTAGTACCTAATATGTGTTGATTGGAATTAGAGGTTTAGAACTCTAATCATCCACCCACTTTTATAACTCACACTCATTCTAAATAGAGTCCATGCATGCAGAATAGAAGCATGCCAAGTGTCTCATATGAACAGTCCAAGAACTTGCATTTGAGCTACGAAATGAATGGAGGTCACTTAAACCCATTAGAGTCATACAATCCTCATACTTTGTCAAATGTTCTTCCTCCATTAACTAGAAATATCTATAAATAGTAGAATTCAGTTGAGTACCACGGCACATGTTCTCATTACACCATTCAACCACATTTTTTACATCTGTCAAATGAACACCCTCTTTAAATTTTATCTTCTCTCTTGCAATAGATTTTTTTACACATTCTCTATCACTGTCATGCTCCCCTTTTCCATGAATAGCCTCGGTGAAACTCCAAATGTATTCTACACCTATGGTAATATGCATCCTTCTCAACTAATAAAATATCTATGCATTTTTGAATTACGATGAGTAATTATCTGATAAAATGTAATGTTAATTAAAATTAATATTCCTCTAACTCAATTGTTCATAGAACTTTTGAAAACAACCTTGCACATACTTTGAACAATGTGATATGTCATCGTTGATATATAATAGGTACTCCCTTAATATTTTCCATTGTTACTTTGTACTATCATGTGTATTCATGAATGTTATATGCATGAATATGGTAACTTGTGATGAGTTGTAATACTATGATTAAACTTCCATTTGGAGTTTGAATGTGTAATTCTCAACAAAATCAACTACTAAAATAATAGAACTAACTGCGAATGTATCCTTGCATATCTCAAAATGTTCATTCAACCATCTAGCCCTATGTGTGTCCTTTACATAGTCAAAAATAATCTTCTCCCTAAATTTGACCAAAAATCTTGAAATATGTATCTTTTTTGTAACAAACTCACACCTTTTAGATTCTTTGTCATCTTTTACTTGATAAGTCACTGATTTAGATTTGCTTAAACCAACTAATTCTTATCTAATTGCACTTGTAATCTCCTCATGGTTACTTTTTTAAAAATTTGGCAATCCACCACAAATGTTATAATTTCCATTTAAACATGATTTGTTGTAAAATAATTACCCATTCAGTCTTTTGCAGGAGATAGAATAAATTTCTTGGCTTATTTTGGTGGTAATTCAATGCCACACTCCTGCAAAATGTTAGTATGCAAATTATAATGAATATGGAAAAAAAAAACATCATAGTGCATTGAAAATTCAACATGTTTCCTTCAACAACAAGTGGTGCGTGTGTGATTTATTTTAACATAAAAAGGTTTTGCCATCTCAAAATATCTTCGGCAAATATAAATTTGTGGATGTTTTTTCAAAAATTTAGAGTACAATTATGTTTGAGTCATATCCAATAAATGTTTTGGATGTGGTTCACGTTTACAAGAATCAACTCTTTTCATAATATCTCTTGCATTAGGTGAAACTCTTGTATTGCCTTTCCAAAATTAAGCAAGTAACAATTTCAAAGTATTAGCTATAGCCTTGTCGCTTTATGGAAGTCTACCAGAGAATGACCAAAGATCATTGGTATTAGGTTCATTAAATATTTCATGTCTTGCAATTTATTTCATTAATGTTTTTATATTTATATCAAGTGTTTGGATTTTTTTTGAAATCAGTCATTTTTTCATTGTTTTAGCACTTACTGCACAAGTTGTCATTATACGTCGAGCAACATTAAAATCTTTGTTGCATGATCTTGGGCCTATAGTATGATATGCATCATGTATATTTTTAATAATTTCATCATTTTCATCATCCATGTTAGATGTTCTTATTCCTAATATGTATGTTATAGGTCTCATTTTAATCAATTTTATAAATGAAACAAATAATTGACATCTTTGACTATCATACTCCAAATTATGAAATATCCCAATTTTTTTGAGCCAGTCTTCTTGAATGGTGATCAGACATTTTGTTATGCATTGGTTTTAAAATATTTTCATTGAATTCAATTAAGTTCTTGTCTTTTCTATGCATAATTATTGGAGGTGTTAGTAATGGTGGAATTTGTTAAGAGGGTGTTTCAAAACCGTTATTACTTTCATTATTTAGAGGTGGGATGACATTAAATTCTTCATTGTTAATTTCTTCATTATATGTTTCCATAAAATTTTCTTGCTATTTAATTTCATTATTATTTATTTCCATCAAATTTTCTTCATGGGAGGTCAATCATCATACATAGACTCATCATCAACAAAATCAAAAACTTGGAACTTTGAATGTGAACTTCCAACATTAACTAATTAATTATTTTCAATTTCATTATTATTCATTTCATTATGGTCAATTTCATTATTATTCATTTCTTTGTGGTCAATTTCATCATTGCTTAATTCATTATCATCAATTGGCTCATTATCTATGGCATTTGGTTCATGAGGATTAGGGTTTGTACCTTGTTTACTATAAACTTTATGAATTAGTAGCTTGTGTTTCTCTTTGAAATATTCTATTTCCTCTGGTGTTTTATTATTCAACAACTTTCTCTTCCTCTTTGAACGTGATTCAAAACCCATTAGAAGGGACAATTGATAACTTTTCAAAGGTGGGGTCAAGTACATAGGTATGTAAATCTCGTAGAAGTATGCAGAGAATGTTTGTGGGGATAGAAGTCTCGATTTGGGCTAAAAATAGTCATTGATAAGTGATTTTATCACTAAAATAATAATAACTTGATTGCATTATATAATGCGATCACGTTATTACATAACGTGATCACGTTATGTTTTCTATAAGGTCCCAACCCATCCAACCCAATGAGAAGTCCATATCTATAATAACACAATCACGTTATTACATAACACAATCGCATTATTATTGATATAAGCTTTGGGTTTGGTAATTGGCAGTGAGGATCGAGTATTGCCTATGTTAATAATAACATGATCGTGTTATACTTAATATAGATAAAGGATTATGGATTGGGGATTAGGGCATTAGTACATAGGGATTATGGATTAGGGATTATAATTTATGTTTTAGGGATTAGGGATTATAATTAAGGTCCAAAGTGAATATGAATGGCTACTGGGACCGTTCCCCTAAAATCTCTTGGTGTTATGGATACTCACATCTCTCCTTACATTAAAGCCCATGATTTTAAATTCACACTACGATGGAAGGGAAATGGCTCCCCATAACTTGAAATGACATGTACATTTAATAAAATAGTAGGTGGTACACTTTTATGTCATACGCAGCATGAAAATGTTTTTAGGCACATTTCCCAAAGTACATTAAATGTCATATCATGTGTGGTTTCAATTTGTTAAGTGGTCAATCGATATGTTTTCCAAAGTGCATTAAATGTCATGTTATTACTTCTTAAGTCATTTTTTTTCTTCTCTAATACTTGGAGAAAGAAGTGCTAAGCTCATCGAAGCCCCAAAAACTAATAATGTCATTAATAATAAAATGTGTTTTTGGGTTGTCATTATACCCTGTATGTCATCATGTAGATTGCGTGAATTAGTCAAATGGGGCAATCAGTCATGTGATTTAAGCTAAATTGAGCCCTATGAACTTAATTCGTAGTCTAGAAATTATGTTAATTTGGGCTTAAATCATTGGTTCAAGGTTTAAAGAGTTTATATTTATGGTTTAGAGTTTAGGGATTAAGAACTTTAAGGATTAAGGCTTAGGGTATAGGTTTTAGGGTATATTTATACAATCATGTAGGCAATTAGGGCAAATTTGGGAGCCTTAAACCTATATCTATGATTACAGAATGTGAGTTTAGGATCAATTATCCCCCACATCATCAGAGATTGATCCTACAAAGTTAATTGTGGTAATGAGTGATGCAATTTTAACCAAGTTCATCCCTATGAACCTAATTATTACTATATATATAAAAAGGATATTAATTAGGGCTAAATTTATCTATTTAAGGTTTAGGGTCTATAATTTAAAGGGTTTGAGGTTTAGGGCTTATGGCTAAGGGTTTAATATAAATGGTACAGGGTTTAGGATTCAAGTTAAATGGTACAGGGTAGTTTAGGGTTTAAGATATCAGATATAGGGTCTAATCACTAAGGTAATTGAAGAACATTTGAGTTGCTTCTGACACCTATTTATGACTTGATTACCTTCATGTTTGCATTTATAATAAAAGTAAGGTCAATTATGCCATGTACATGTTTCATACATGTTATACAATTGATTGAGCCATAAATTTGGTTTAGGGGCTTAATTTTGCCTAGATCACATAGGGAATTGCACAAATTAACTAATTAGATCAATTCATGATAAAAGATCGATCTTTTGATTTTTCCCCAAATCATATCTTGCTTTGAAGGGGTTTAAATTGGCCTCAGATGCCTCCTTAATTAAAATAATCAACTAGCTCTCCTCCTCTTTGGTTAATTAGGTTGAAGGGGCTCAAAATAGCCCTAATTTATTGAATAGATGTACAACTAGATTGGTACTCCAAAGGCTTTAGCTATAGGTTTAAAAAGTGCATTTTATGACATCTTGTGATAATATTAGTTACATCATAAGTCATGTATGTTTGTGTCATGTAGTGGGCATTAAGGCATAGGCATTAAAATTTATGTTTTAGGGATCATTAGGGATTAGGGCATAAGGTTTAGGTTTAAGGACCTGTATATTAATGTTTAATCACTAGATATGCCATGTGTTCAAACTAGATTCTTACTACAAAGGATGTTGATTAGGACTAAATTGAAGTTGCTAAATACCTAGAAAGTAAATGGTTTAAAATTTAGGGTATAGTGTTTCGGGTTTATGGTTTACAACTTCTAGGTTTTAATGCATATACATGGTTTAGGGTACACAAGGTCAATCACAAAGATAATTGAGAATAATTTGAATCAATTGGACCTATTTATGACTATAAAATGTGTTTTTGTCATTATACCATGGATGTCATCATGCAGATTGAGTGAATTAGTCAAATGGGGTAATCAGTCATGTGATTTAGGCCAAACTGAGCCCTGTGAACTTAATTCTTAGTCTAAATGATGTTAATTTGAGATAAAATGATTAGTTCAAGGTTTAAAGAGTTTATATTTATATTAAATAGAGTTTAGGGATTAGGAACTTCAGGGATTAGGGCTTAGGGTATAGGTTTTAGGGTATATAAGGTATAATCATGATGTTGATTGTGAAAGCTCCTTGAATGTAGATATGTGAGTAAAGAATGTGAATTTGGGATCAATTATCCCTCATCACAGATTGAGCCTACAAATTCAATTATGGTAATGACTGATGCAATTTTAACCAAGTTTATCCCTATGAACCTATTTTTTACTATATAAAAAGGATGTTAATTGGGGATAAATTGATCCCAAGGGCCTATTGATCCTCAATGTAAGGAATTTCATCCATATGATATCAATTAGGGATCCAAGTGCTCACCATATTAAAAAAATGAGTATTTTTTCAATTTGATATGCAATTTAGTCCAAAGGAGTCATGTGCAAGGAATTACATTAATATATAATGGAAATTGGGGCTTACTTGGCCCTGATTGCATACCATATTGAACCAATCAAGTATTCAGTTTCAAATGATGCATAATTTGGGCCAATCAAGGCTTGCCCAAGGAATTGTGTCAACATAATTTTAATTAGGGCCCTAATTGCACACCTTATTCAAATAATTGAGTTTTATCATGAATTTGATCTGAAATCATGACCAATTAAAACATCTATAAGGAATTGCATCCATCTTTAATAATAATTAGGATTCAAATTGTGCACCAAATTCAACTGAAAGAATATTTGGTTTGATATGATCTATGAAATTTAGTCCAAACAAGCCTTGTGTAATAAATTTCATCTTTCTAATGTCAACAGGGGGATCTTTTGGTCCCAAATACATAATATATTGAATCAACCAAGTATTTAGTTCAGTTGAATATGAAATCATGGCCAACCAAGGCTCATGCAAGTAACTGAATACATCTAATGTCAATTATAACTTCGTTGGCCTTGATTGTAAACTATATCCAACTAATCATGTATTTGGCGAACTAATCCCCATGAAAGTAATTTTGTCCATATAATGTTCTAGTTGGGTTTCATTAGCCCTAATTTCACACCATATTGAACCAATTGAGTATTTAGGTTCAATATGATATGCAATTAGGGCCACTCAATCCCCAAGCAAGGAATTACATCCATCTAGTGTCATTTGGGGCTCTAATTACACCATGTTAAATCAATTAATATTTTTTTCAATAATATACACAATTGAGAACAACTAAGTCCTATGTAATTAACTACTTCCACCTGGAATATCAATCAAAACATTTTTCACCCCATCCACTGAATTGTGTCCATCTAATTTATCCATTATCAATATTTTCCCCTAATTGCACATCATATTTCACTAATCGATTATTTTATTCAGTATAATATGTAATTAAGATTAATTGATCCCTGTGCAAGGAATTCTTTTAATATGATTTCGATTAGGGCTTTGATATCACACCATATTAAACTAATTAAATATCTACTTCAATCTAATACACAATTAGGGTTAAATGAGCCTTGAGAAAGGAATTATGTCCACATGATGTCAATTGGGTCTCTAATTACACACCATATTATTAAAAACCAAGTATTTACTTTAGTTTGATACATAGTTTGGGCCAACCAAGCTCCATCGAATGAAATATATCCATCTAATGTCAATTTGGGATCTATTAGCCTGATTGCACACCATATTAGGATCAAAGGAACAATAATGTGATTCATAGGTTAATACATCTCCAATTATCATTCAATGTTATCCATTATTGACAAGAACATTGGTCCCAAACAATAATCTTAATCTAAAACCAATATTTGATCTTAAGACTACTAGGCCTAATGGCTCCTATTCAAGTTTTAGGATGTTGAGAATATATAATACGATCATGTTATTAAATATTGCGATAATGTTATTAATTTTATCACATTATTAGTATGATTATGTTATTAATGTGATCATGGTATTTAAATTTGAATTTAATTCTAGTGCTTTTTGGCTCAGGAATGGCTTGGATTCTTGAGCCAAAGGCTTTGACTATCAATGTAAAATCGAGTTTTGAAAGGTATGAAAATAAACAATAAATTTCAACTTTGATTGCCAAATATACTAATAATTTCAACGTGAAAATTCAAAAACTTAATATCGTCATGATGATCACACTCTCCTCTTTCCAAAAATGTGATTCTTATAATTTTTGGACTAATTTAAGGTTTCAAACTATATTTATTTCTAAATATGCCTTTTTTAGGCCACTACATGCATATACATGTTTATGTAATTTGTCTTTAGTTGATCCAAGTGAAAAACAAATTATATGGTGATGTATTACGTATAATTATACACACATTCAAAAAAAATTGATTTTCATTTTTTTGAGGTAGTTAGGCATGACTCACAAATGACTATCCATTTATTTGTTAGATTTTAAGATCTATTTACTTACAAATTTTTTAAAAAAAAAGTATTTATTAAAAAAATACAAAAAAAATATAGGTGACATGCTAGAAGCTTTTATCTAAATTTTTCCCAAAGTTTTTCAAAAAATATTAAATGTTTCTCAAAAAATGGTGCACATCACGGTCGTCTATCTACTATGTTTTCTAAAAAAAATAGTTCTTCAAATTTTAGATGTTTGACCTAGTTATACTTAACCATTTTTAAAAAAAAATAATGTTGTGGAAACTAGACTTAAAATTTTATATTTCATGTTTTTACACCATTTTCAAATTTGGAGTGTAGATATCTCAAATTATCTGTAGAATTTCAAATTTCTAAAATTTTAGAAAAATCATGTCCATGGGTAGGCCACTTTTTATCCCCCAACTTTGTGCACTTACCCTATTACTGGACAAGTTTATTTGGTGATTGTCATACATGGGTCAAGAAATGTAGACAATGTGCCATATTTATTGGAAAAGTGAAGCTTATAGCCTTACCTTTCCAACTAATTTCAATAAATCAACCCTTTATCCAATGGGCATTGGACTTTATTGGTCTTATTAATTCCCCTTCAAGCTCAGGACATAAGTGGATCCTAACTACCACAGAGATCTTTACCAGATGAACAGAGGTATTAAAAGACGCCAATGAAACTAGTGTTTTGGACTTCTATGAAGGTTTGCTTACCAAATTTGGTGTCCCTTCAACCATAATTTTTGATAATGCTATGACTTTTGTAGGATATAAGATCAGCCAACAGGTAATTCAATAAAGTGATTTCCTTAGTACCTCATCAAACTATTATCCATAAGGCAATGGCCTTGTTGAGTCCACTAAAATGAATTTGTTAAAGATCATTAGGAGGACTGTTGAAGACAATTAGAGATCATGGCATCTCAAATTAAAGTCAGCTTTGTGGGTTGATATGATCACCTATAAGAGGTCAATTTCCAATTCTTCATACAAGCTAGTATATGGTAAGGAAGCAAGAATGCCTATTTATATTGAACTCCTTGCTTTGGAATGAATGCATCAACTTGAGATTTTGGAGAATGAGCCAATAGAAATAACATATGTTGAGCTCATGGAACTAGAAGAGACAAGGCATCAGTCCATGTTGGCCATGGAGGCCCATCAAGCAATGGTAAAAAGGTCTTTTGACAAAGGAACTTCTTCAAGAAGTTTTCAAGAAGGAGATTTGGTCCTCAAGTGGAATGAGGATAGAGCTAAGCCAGGAAGGCAAAAAAAATTTATTCTCTCTGAAGTGCTCCATACATAGTTTTCAATTGCAAAACCCACAATACTTTCTAGCTTGTAAGGATGAATGGTGAAGAGCTTCCTATCCCATTCAATGGGATACATCTAAAGCACTACTATTGAGGAGGCTAAGTCCCCTATACATAGTTGCTTTGGTTTTTTCTCAAAGTGTTTTTATAACACATTAGTTTACTTTTATTTTGTCATAAATAAATGTTTTTGTTTACAAAATAGTTCAGTAGTTTAGTCTCCTTTGTTTTATTAGGTTATTTTCCCTTTTAGTTTATTCCTTTCCCTATTTGTTGGACTTATTTTGTCTTTTCAGTCAAGAGGTTTGTTGCAGTCATGGAACAAATGTGTTATCTATAAATGGTCCTTGTATCATGGAAATGGTCTGGGTTCTCAAGCATAGCAGGCATGTTGCCCAACTGAGTCTCCAAAGATGTTAGCCAATTTTTGGCCTACATAGCAAACTTTCTTGAATGTAGTACAATGTCTTGAAGATCATAGCAAAGAGAAGGTTCCTAGGTAGATTCTCATGGTGGTCAAAGTAGTTCAAGGTCATGAAACAAGTATACACAACCTTCAAGCTTTTGTAGGTCTTTCAGGCCTTCAAAGATCAAGTAACAATTTCAGGCACATGTTCAAGAAGGGCCTATAGGCTTTAAAATAAGCTAAGTACAAAACCCTTTTTTGGCTAAGTCTTTACTTAGAAATTTTTATCAGGGTTTCATTCAGTTAAAGATTTATTTACTTTGGGCTTTTATTTTGGCTAAGTGTCAAGAATTGTCTCAAACATTTTATCTGAAACAAAAGTCCTAAAGACCTAAATTCTTTCGAACATTTATCTGAGGCAAAAGTGTTAAGGGCATATCCCTTTGGGATAATTTTCTCAAAGATTTGAATTCTCTCGCACATTTTATCTAAAACAAAAAATCCTTGAAGGGTCACTTCTTCAATAAAGTAGTTGATGTAAGAGTTTCAAGGGTCATTCTCAGGGAAAGTGGTCCATAAATTTATTACCGAAGGGTATTTATTTCAAGAAATTGTCCCTAGGTAAAAGCTGGAAGGGTCATTTTTCAAGGAGATGGTCTTATAAATTTTTCCCAAAGGGTATTTTCTTCAGAAAAAATTGTCCCGAAACAAAGTCCCAAAGGATATTTTCAAAGCAAAGTGGTCTAAACAAAAGTTCTGAAGGGTCACTTTTCAAACAAAGTGTCCTAAGCCAAAATCCTGAAGGGTTAATTCAAACATAAAAAATGTCCAATATAAGAGGCTTGAAGGATCAGTTTTCAAGGAAGGTGACCCAAACAAAATTATTAAACAAAAGTTTGAATAGCATGGCTCAGGGAAATTGGTGACAGTTGCACAAACATCAACTTCAAGCACAAAATATAGCCATTAGTTTTCAAATATCCTAGTGATGGTCATGCAAACATCAAATACATTCATGCAAACATAAAATATAGGTATGCAAATGTCAAAGTAAGGCCTTATGAAGTAGCCATTTATTTTCAAAAGTCATGATCAATGATCCACATTTGATCATATAGAAGATCCAATGGTGAGTGGTGACTGAAAGATTAATGGGCCAATGTAAATCAATGATGCATATTCAATCATGTATCTAAGATCAATGACGAGCATAAGGTCAAAGAAGCTATCATATCTTGAGGGCAAATGCATACATGACAAGTGGCACAAGTGCATTCAATTGGGAGAAGATCTAATGGTCTGCATGAGCTCACATATTGACACATGAGATCTAATGGTCTATGCTAGAGTCAAATAAGTCAAAATGTCCCCAGGTTAAATCCCTTAAAGAGCTACAAGTTGGAAAAGATCCTATGATACAGGTTCATCAAGTCAAGATCTAATGGTGCATATTCACTGATAAGAAAATGGGTCCTAGTTAGATCGATGATCAACACTCAATCATACCATTAATCCAATATCATGTGCTTAACTGACAGGAAAGTGGGCCTAATAATATATATGGTACACGTGAGCTCATACATCTTGATCCAATGGTGTGAAATCAAGTCAACATGTCAAAGGGATCTTTGCAATAGGAAATAAATGGATGGCATGCATTTGTACATCTAGATCTAATGATGCACAAAAAAGTCAAAAATTCAAGTAGTTGATATTAAAATCCTATGAGACTAATAAGAATAAATATAGTTGAGCACAATGTAAATGGTTTGAGTTGGCAATCGATGAGAAATGAAATTTAAGGTTAGAAAACTAAGGGACTTCCCAAAGATTGAACACATGATCGAAGTCAAACTAGAGTAAGATTTTTGAAGGGAACATATCACCATTAAAACCTGATCAATAGTAGACATTGTCATATAGGCAAGATGGTGAAGTACAAGGCTCCATCACCATTGAAGTTCAAATAAGACCTCTAGTTGATAACTTGAAACTTGTTGAATCTATTGCAAAGTCATTCTATTTGACATTTTCATTACTTTTAGATGGATGATCCTCGTGGATAGTAGTCTCTCAGCTCTCATAGAGTTCTATATGAAGAACAAGTGTTTGATATTGGACCAAATACATAAATAGAAGATGGAATAATGTTTGTAAAACAAGGTCAAGTAGTTTGTAGGTTTTCATGGATATTGTGACTGTGTGAAAACAAATAATTGGATTGGTTTTCATTTATAATGGACCCATGTTCAAGTTAGATCGAATACCAATGTAAACGTGATCATGGAGAGGTGTCTCACCTATCACATAGTCATATTTTTTATAACCAGGTTCTCATGGTCACCCAAAGTAGATGTGGCATGACTTTGTTAGTTCTAAAGCATGATAAATTTGATCCTCATCAGTAGATCATTAGATAATGACATGGAGTCCCAATAAGGACATTGAGTGGATAGATAATAATAATTAATATTCAATTATTTTAGAAAATTTGTTCCTTATTGATAAGGTCATGAGTCAGCATCCTCAAATTGGTGCTAATCCATCGAAAGTGGTTGGGCCTTTTTTAATGGGTAGCTCTTTCTCTCTTTCTCTTTTCTATAAATGCAGGCTTCCAAGCCTTGAAATGCATCCCTCTTTTTGGTATGACCAAAATCTACTGAAATTCATACTATAACACCTTTTGATGCAATAAAGATTCAATTCCATCATTTTAAAAGCTAGATTAAAGTGTGTTTTATTAATTCATATATTGTGGTTAAGTGAATATATGTTCCTTATCTATGTCTGAGTTTTCTCACCTTCATGAAATGCTTGATAGTTCTCACAGGTCATTATAAGTGCAATTTATTGTTTGTTGTTTAGCTTAAAAGTGGATATCTACTGTCTCATGCTAGTTTAATGATTGATTCATGCCTTATTGTGAAATATTTATGTGGAACTAATTTTATTTGGTCTTGAATACATATTATAGTGTGTCTTATGTGAGTTTGAGTGATCGAATCATTGGTGCATCACCTATTTTACATGCTTTTTAAAGTTAGTGTCAAAATCTCTCTCCCTTTTCCAAGAAAGTGCTAGTTTAGGTTTATTATAGGTGATAGATCTAGAAGGAAGTCGCCTTATCTAGATGTTTGATCCATTATTAGGATACCCACATCCTAGGATCAATCCTATGTTGGATTAGATTTGATTAGAAGACTTGAACAATCTTCTCCTCAACTAGGGTGAAAATCTAGAACACTAATAGTACCACCTCTCGAGTAGGGACTAGTAAGAGGTGACACAATAGTAGGATCCATAGCCCACATAACTCCTTAGCATGTCCTTCTCACATGAGGGGTAGTAGGAGTCATAAACACTTGACATATAGAGGAGGACAAGATTAGGCTCCAATAAGACCCTATGATTATACTAATATACATGTATATACATATATTTTTGGATTTTTATGATATTTTAGACACATTTTCCCTCTATATAGGTGATTAGACTAAGACATGATGTATAAAATTGACATACACACACACACACACACACACACACACACACACACACACATATTTATGTCCAGTTTATTCATCATGTCTTAGTACAATCACCTATGTAGAGGGAAAATGTGTCTAATGTATGTGAAGTTTATACATAATGTCTTAGTATAATCACCTCTATATAGGGAAAATGTGTCTATAATATATATATATATATATATATATATATATATATATATATATATATATATATATATACACTTATTGTGGTGACTTGTCATGGTGTATAGTCCTTTTAATTTTCACGTTACTTTTCATTTTGTGCACTTTAGATGACTAGACATGTGATGATCTACCATGTATCTTTGTTTTTATGATAATATTATGGATATGCTCATATATTTTATATGTGGAAACAAAATGTATGAAGATGAAATGAAATGGATGTTTATAAGTTTTCTAATGACTATTTTTAAGGTGATGATTGAGCTAATTTATTCATATAACAAGTGAATTTCAACTTTCAACAATGAGATGAAAGAGCAATAGGATATATGTGAAATAGTGGTGGAAAAACATACAACAAAACTTCACAAGGAAAAATAAGTTTATCTAATCCCTATGAGTAAAGGGGAATTTTTACTTATTTCCAAACTTATAAAATGATAGCTTTGTTGGCTTCATATAGAGGTGGCTAGTCGTGATATAATTGGATAATGGGATACAATTCTCATTCTAGCATAGACATCTTACACAAACTCTCTCTCTCTCTTGACACTTTTTGATTTGACACACACCCATACACACTTAGTCTCATGTGACTAGGAAGACACATGGTCTCAACACCAAATACTAGATGTAGGCAAATAAGGGCACCTCACCTCAATGCTAACACCACGCAACTATTAATATGTGATGGCTCATCACCGAGGATTAGCGAAGGGAGAGAGATGTGAAATTGACTTGATTTGCATGAGATTTTAAATTTTTTATTAGTTTCTTTCATGTGTGTGTGTGTGTGTGTGTGTGTGTGTGTGTGTGTGTGTGTGTGTGTGTGTGTGTGTGTGTGTGTGTGTGTGCATGCTTACCCCTAAATCCTGGCCCTGTGCAACCAATAAAATGTAAGGGATCATCATCAATAACCAATATAGTCAAGTAAGGTTACTTGGTTTGAGCATGATAGTGATTTTTATTAGAGGGAACCATAAAAGGACATTTTTTTATAGACAAACTTCTAGACTAAGTTGTAGGCTATATTTTTCTAAGCTTACAAAGAGGTATAGAGGAATAAGGTACATCATGCTCATAAGAACTAAAATAAGAACCTAACCTATAAGGAGAAACAAGGTGATATGGAAAAAAAAATGGAATGATATGGCTTGATAGAAAACTATTTGTCCTCCTAATGCAATGGTGCATGAGAGAATGTAAAACCTGGTTTTATTTTAAAAACCAATGGGGCTCAGTGGACCCACTCCTCCAATGGTGTGATTTAAATAATGTACCATGGTTTATATGGTCCAATTATCATGCTGACACTGATAGGGTCATCAAATGGTTGGGGTGGGTCATGCTTTCAAAGTAACACATAATCTCGTTTTCATTCTCTAATGGAAAATTTATCACTTTCCATTTGGAAACTATCCTTTCCAGTCATAATCCCATCACCTACATAGTGGAGTGGTGTAGTGACCACTTTAAAGTGTCATACAATAAATTATTTATAAACACATCCCTCCTCTACCATGAGGGAACCATTCATCTCATTACTAGAATTTATAATATTTATCCACATCTACCCTATGTTTCTAGTTGGATTAAGTGGTGGAATGAGGTGCTCAAGTGCACCACCACCTTTATCCATCACTATAAAAGTAAAATTGTGTGAGTTTGGAAGTTGTCCAATGGTGTTGTACACAAAGTGTTCCAAATAATTTCTTCTATCCCTGAGAACAACCCTTTTGAATTATAGTTTCAAACCATGACAATGTCTCTCAAGCACATAATTGAAGTTGTTAATATCCCTACGGCCAAAAGGGCACAAATTTTAGCTTGTGTTCATTGGATTAAAATTGAGGACCGTACCTTAAAGTAATTATTCAAGTATATTAGGGAAAAAAAAGCTAAGGAAAAAATAAAAGCTATAAAACTTGCCCATCAACACCTTAATCATGTACTTGAAATATCCTCAGCCTTTTTGTAACACTATAAATTGGTGTTTCAAGCCAAGGAGGATTTGGTCAAAAGAGTGTAGGATTTACAATAGTTTTTGGATGTGGTGACCTACAAGCTAATTCTTACAAACCAAAGACTCTACGATGCCCCTCTCTCTTGAGGAACTCTTTCATGTAGTATAATGCATGGACAATAACAAGGCTCCAGGTATTGATGGCTTCCATTGTGAATTTTATAAAGCTAATAGGCATTGTGTAGGGCCTGACTTGTTACAAGTTTACAAAGAAGCCCTAAAACATAAATCATTAAGCTTTCTCATCAATAAATGAAGTATCAATTTTATCCTTAAAGTTAGTGACCCAAATCTTATTACTAGTTACCATCCCATCACTGTTTTCAATATTTTTTATAAAAGAATGGTTAAGGCCCTTGTGAGTTGTCTCGCCCTTATCTTACCTACCATCATCAAAGCAAAGCAAACCAATTTAATTAAGAATAGATATATTTTATATAATTCTATTATTATTTGGGAAGGAATGGAATGGAATCGATCTTATCATCAATGAATCATATTCCTCAAAATTGATTTTGAGAAAGCCTATGATTGGATTGAATGGCCATTTATTCTTGTTATGCTTAAGGCTTTGGGTTTTGGCCAATACTTTATTTCAATGATGTAAGTTTGTTTTCAGAAGCTTTAGCTTAACTCACTATAAATTATCACAAATTTGATAGCTTTGGGATTTTTTGCTCCGTCAAGTAGGGTTTTGCATTGGCTCCAACCTTATATGTTTTGGCAGTCGAGGCATTTGGCTATATTATTTCTCATAGAGTGGAATTGGGGATATTCAAGGGAATTATCCTTCCTAATAAATCCTCTCAGCTCAGTAATGGTATCTTTTTTGATGATACTTTTCTCACTCTTAACAAACCAAAAACTTCATTCAAAGAAGCTTTGCATTGCCTTGACATCTTTTGCAAAGCCTTTGGTTCTAATTTGCAATGGGCCAAAACCCAATGCTCCAAATATAGCATGATGCCTATACCTAAGTGGCTTAAGTAATTTTATTGGAAGTGGACATATAAGGGAGAGAGATTCAAATTACTTGGTATTCTATTCACCTTTGGAATTTCTTATTCAGATCTATGGTAGTATGTCATTGATAGAGTGGAAAAAAAGGTTGTATATTGGATATCCAAACCCCTCTCTTTAGTAGGTGATTTTCAGGTTTGTACCAAGATTTTGGTAGCGACCCATGTTTAATATTCTTCATGTTGGGACCCTTCCAAATCCTCTTATGATAAATTAGCAAATGTTCTCTAGTATATTATTTGGGCCAATACTAAGAAAACTCAAGGTTATCATAGGGTTGCTTGTGATATTTGTTGACTTCTTCATGACAAAGGAGGTATGGGTTTTATTAACATCTATAGACAAAGTAGTGTTCTTTGTGGTAAATGAGTGGTTCGAGTAACTAAAGGTAATGAGGCCTAAAAAATCCTCTTAAGGAAACACATTTCTAAAGGTACGTCCTATGATAAGGTTAATTGGAGAAACATTGGGTTTCACTCTCTATAGATCACCATCGCCTCATTCAAAATTGAAGGTTTTTTTGTTTCCAAAAACATTTGAAAAGATTTTAAAGCCATTAAACCCTGCAATGATCTTTCTTTCAATGTTCACAATATTTGGTAGTCCCCCATAATGAACAATAACAATCTTCCCTTAGAATAAATGCCAGGGATAAAAGCTTTCTATTTATTTATAAAAAAAGGTATTTATATTGTTAAGGATTTGAATTCCTCACATTATTAGATTCCATGGTATTCGCTAAGAGACAAATACAAGCTACTCAATTTAGACTTACCTTCTATTTTATGTATCCAAGAATTGATGCATGATTTTATTGCTTCATGATATGGGTCGGTAACCTCCATATGCTTGGTGGAAGGATTAGAGGTAGATTTGTGACTCTCAATTTAAAAACTAATCTTCAAGCCTCATTTATCAAATTATTAGTATGTTCTTGTCAGCTTTGACAAGTTAAATATCTGTTAAATTTTTAATTCTCTTCCCAAGACCTAGCTCACCATAATTAACATAAATTAAAATTCTAAGCTTGAACCCAAACTCGTTCATTTTCTTTGGTGTCTGGTTTACCAAGGCCTCCCTCTTGGGGAACATATTTTACACATTAGGAAGGTTGAACTGTAATGTTCCCTTTTTTGAATTAATTAAATCAAAGGAACTAAAGCCTATTTTTATTTTCCAAGGGCTAAAGGGGGATTAAAAAAAGAAATAATATTATAATAATTCATTAAGCTATCTAAAAAGGTATTTTAATTTATAACTTGGAAAAAAAGGACACTTAGTGTATCGTTATTGAATGGGGCCAAAAAATAAATATTGGATTTGTGACCAAAAAGGTAATTAATAATTATAAAGATGGAAAAAGGTGAATATTAAATTAAAATTAATATTAATTACTTTTAGGGCTTTGAATGAAAAGAGCTTATTAACACAATTGATTGGAAAAAGTGAAGGGTCAATCATCCATTCATTCAAACACTTTTACAAAAAAAAAATTTGTAAATTTTGGGAAACAGCATCAATATTTATACAGAGAATAAAAATCCTCATGTGCATAGGCTTGGGGACAAAACCCTCAACCAATTTGGTAATTCTATTCAGGGATTACACCAAAGCTTTTAGATTCAAAGGAAATCCATCACACAGATACAAAGAGGCTAATTTATGGTTGTATATGGGGATACAATACTTCATAAAATTATCAAAATATTCTCTTGAAGTGAAATTTTAGCTTGATGTTACTATTCACAATGTCATTATTCACATCACTACTCATGGTGTCACTATTCATATAATTATTCACTATTGTACCTGTAATTACAGTATGTCATACCACCTACAATACACTTCCATCCTTGGTGTCATTATTTTTAGGAAAAAAATTGTTGACATCACATTCATAGGGGTTTGTTATTGTTGATAAGGATATGTCATACCTTCTAGCAAGGTTTTGTACTTCTAGACTTCCTCTTTTAGTTAGGGTTTTAGTAAAAATCTAGTTTTCCTTATTTCTACGTAGTTTTAGATTAGGGTTTGTTGTAATAAATTAATTTTCAACATATTTGAATCAATTTACAATTGAGTACATGTAATTTCAAGTGATTTCAATAAAATTTTAGTTGGGTATTCAATTTTAGCATTAAATATTAACTAAATATTTCCAATTTTGCATATTTCAGTTGTATTGTTTGTTTGAGCTTGTATGCTTTCATCCTAATTCACCAAGGTTTTACATAGAATATAAGTTTGTTAATATTTTTCCAGAAAGAAATATTTTAATGGTATCAAATATGTGATCTTGTCAGCTTGTGAATCATGAAGATAGTTTAAGAATCCATGTTAGAGATGTTGCAAGCTATGCAAGAATATCAAAAGGATATAAAGGCATGGATAGAAATAAAGAAGATGGAAAATTCAAGATCTGAGCCTCAAAAATCTATAAAGGAGCAAAAGGACTTTAACATGCAAGTTGAAGGTAAGGATATTTTATCATGAAGAGATATTTCATTGACTTCAAAGATTGAATGCTGAAAAAAAAATTGTCTTAATGAAGTTAAGGAGGAACAAACATTATTTATTGAATGCAAAATAGTAAAATATATTCCAGTAATTTCTTAAGGTGTCCACATAACACCTCTTAAGCTCAGTAAAACCCTATTATGCTCCCAAGTAAAGAGGCATTTATTATTTGGTAGAAACTCAGAGCTCATAACAGTTAACAAGTCACAAAGGGGTCAAATATCTCAACTACAAGCTAGAATAAGCAACTAAAACAATAAAGTATTCATTATCAACATGATATGGTTCATGCATGGGAACTACAAAAATATATGCTAGAACAATCAGTTGTTGTTTTTCAAGTTTGGTTAATTGATCCTTTACTCCATCCTTATCCCAAATGTCTAGATATAATTGTGCTTTTATACCTTAATTTTTTATGCAAATATGGATGTAAATCACAAGAGCTAGTATTGGAACTCTTGAGGATACTTCTTCATCTACCTTTCCATTCCATGATAATACCTATCATCCTTTAGACAATTTAACAAATGCTCTATGAGGATGTACCTATGGAACTTCATGCAACTACTTTTTGTTTGCTTTGTAAAACTTGGGAGCTAAGTGATCATGTTTTGTGCATCTACAAAAATTCTTGGATCCTAATGTACTTTTAGCTTCTACATTGGACATAAACCTTGTTATAATTATGTGAGATTCTGTTAGAGATATATGCAAAAAATATCCTAGCATGGGTGTTGATCTTATATTATCTGTTAAAGCCTTCATTGAGATCAAAAACATAAGTGTTCTAGCACTTGGTATTGAAAGTCACTCCGTTGGGGATCTATGGATGAAAACACCTACCTAGAGGCATAAAAAAGGGTGCTTAAAATTTTATGGGAGGTTGTAATTTTTAAAATGACATATGGGTGAAGGCATGCATATCTATAGTTTAGGGATTGAGCTTCTATGAGGTTGGATACATACAATAAAATATTTTTGAGTTTCGTGGGAGGCACATATATTTTATTATTACTGAACATTATTTAGAGTTATTAAATGAAGTAGCAATATTGAAGGAACTTTGTGCTTGCTTGGAACATAAAAATGAGAAGTTGAAGATGGTTCAAAAATCTAGAAAACATAATAATGTATATTGAATCAGATTATGAAAATTTCAAACTATTTGTTATTCCCCAAGATGTTGGATGTCATAATGATGTGAAAGTTAAATCTTTGATTATGAGTGATTTGTTATCACTCTAGAATGCACCCTGCTTGAATATGTGAAAGGCACACCTTCTCTCCAGATGATACAATTGGAACTTTTCAGAGTGTGGGTGACTCTATATTGAGAAGAACCTCTATATAGGGCTTGTTTCCTTAAGATTTATCTTTAAAAACTAAACTATTTTGATTTTTTGGGATGAAAAGGGAGAAAGAAACTGAAATGAAAAATCCTATCTAATTGGGTGATGCACCTAAATGATTGGTATTCTCTGAAATTTTCTAAAAATGAATAAGATACACATATGAATCTGAAAGAAAACTCTGCATTCAATTTTGAACATCGATGTTTCAAAAGAAGGCTTGAAAAAAGTTTGTAAAGCAAATTTAAATCCTAACTCTTCAAATGACCTGTAAAGGATGAGATTTTCATAGTAGGTGTGGAAAGGACCTATAAAAAAGGAAAATATATTCCACTTGTATGCTAGTACACAGTCAAATTACACTCTATTCTGATCCAAAAAACATATGCAAAAAATCTTCTTTATTTGATAAATGGTGTCAATTACAATTTCTTCTTTGCTTCAGAAATTAATGAAAAATGATTTCAAAAAGCCAATATATAAGTCTAAAACCTTGAATAAATCCGAAGTGTCATGTAAAAGAGAAGGATTAGTCTTCTTTGAATTAAAATAAGACTAAAATCCTTTTACAATATTAAATAAAGGCTTTAAAATCTTCTAAGTCTTCAAAAATTGCATGTTCTTCATTTTTGGCATAGAATTGAGAAGTGGTGGGCCTATGTTGACTTGTCAATCTTCCTTACATGAAAATCATACCATAAATTGGAAGATAAATCCATATTAAAAGTGGGTTTAATTTCTTGAATTTTCTTATCTTTCATGAAAAGCATGGGAGATGCATGAAACTAGTCAACTGAAGAGATTTGACCCTTAAGGACTAGTTAACTCAACTTGATCTCAACTTGCATGAAGTGTAACTTGTTGATTGAGTTAAGAATGATATATCCACTTTAAAAACATATATGGTACATGATAACTCTAAAATTAATTCATTTGATATATTTTCAATGCCATTCTTTACTTGTTTGATTAACCAATTAAGCCTATTAGTCCAATTAAGCCTAATAGCCTATCTTCTTGCATTTAGACTCCATTAAACCTACAAAAAGATGCCATAAAACCTAAAAAAATAATTAAATATACTTGGAAAAACTTTTATCATCACAAGATATGTGATTTTGATGAGAAAACACTCGTCATTCAGTCAACAGGGTTGACTAGGCCTAATTTGCTCCATTTTCTTGCAAACTAGCCATTTTGATCAAGCTAGTTGAGATACTTCTAGGATGATTTCTGACCAAATAAAATTTTCAAGATGAATAACAATTCTTAGGATTTTATCTCCATTGATTATATTTCATTGAAGTGTCGTGTACTTCATTTTACATACGTTCTTCTACAAAAAACATGATTTATTCCCTCATCCAGATAATTCCATGCATAAAATTGATATTTCTAGAATCCTCTCTAAAAGTAATTGACATATGAAAAGGTTTTAGATTGATCAAAGATGATTTGATAGCAATATAATCAACATTTTTTAAAACTAACTTTTTGTGGGTTTAGGAGGGCTTTGAAGCTAAATCTTAAAAATGATGGTTCATAAAGTACAGACCTCCAAATCTCAAAATATTAATATTTATGTGTATCACACTGACCCCCCAAACATCCACAAAAATATTGGGTTACCATACAAAATATACAAAAATTTATCACATAGAGAAATCTGCTTGTGGGGTTTTGACTATATTCTGAGTTGCCTGCACTCTTAACGAATGTTCATAAATCACACATAAATATTGGTCTTCAAAACATACTAAAATCATTTGGCTAAACTCCACACGTGGTGAAAGATATGAGCATCTGAATAGGAGGCTTGAAAGGGTGTCTAGAACTGCAAAAAATAAAAAATTTACCAAAATAAAAATAACTCTTCACCTACTTCCAAATGCTTAAAAACATCATCATGTGTTCTGTACCATGCTATAAAAACACTCTAAAAGCACATTTTTCTTGAAAAGTAAAAAAAAACCCTTTTTGGCCTATATGTCTATTTACTTGCAAAATCATGTATAAGCATGTTTTGCTTAAAATTTAGAGTTTTGACACTCTTTAAAAGTTTGATTATGTTTTAAAAACATCATCTCATACTTTTCAAACTTTTATCTATACTTAGAAACCTCTATGGCACTCCAGAATGATGCATGTTCCAATGGTGATCTCCAATGGACATACTGAGAACTGTTACAAAATAGAAAGTATATACACTCATTCGATATCCATGAAACTTTGTCATAAAATTACTCAAGTCATGATGACCTTGTGTACAAAACTTGGGGTCTTAAAACTACATTTAACTCTCAGAAACCTCAATTTTCTTGCAAAATTAACCCCTGTGCATAGATTGTCTGCATATTTAAACTTGACAATGCTCTTTTTGAAATGAAAATAACCCATTTACAATACATTTTTGATGTTTTTAACCAAAATTAGTGCTTTTAGGCCATAATTCCCAGTTGAAGGGGCTATTGAATGGTTTCTTGAAAGTTTTGAATGATAAGAGTAGTAATTTAGCCTTGACAGGTCAAATTACTAACAATTTTGGTGACTTTCGGTGGTTGACAAGCCTACTAGTCAAAGAACTTAGAAACTCTGACAAGGATAGACTTGGAAATACATTGAAACTAGGAAATTTTGTAGATCAAGACATAACAAGAGAAACTGACACAAACAACAACAAAATGAGCATGTATGTACTTATAGGAAAGGATAACAAAAACACAAAAAGGAAAAAAATAGTTGTTGAAAGCATGTGCATATATGCACTTAGAAAAAACAACAAAAAGTAGTAAATTATGTACAAACTAACCTCCACCTTGTCGGTCCTCTTGAATCAAATGGAAAGCTATTTGATGCACTATAGAACTTTGAAATGTATTTGCTTCCTTTTGATAGCTCTCTTCTATAAATGGGAGCACTTATATGTTCATATGTTCTTGATGATGTAGCTAGGCCTCCAACTTCCACTCTTAGTTGTATGAATTGAAGATATGGATCTAAGATCCAATCGTCTTCATCCCATATTCTTCTTTATTGCATCAAGACTATTATCTCTGCCTCATTCATAGGTTGATCATGATTTGACACATTCTCTTTCAATAATTGTATTGGCAATTTAGCTAGTATATTTAGATTGATGTATTCATTTGACTTCATTTAAAGTGGTACTTTTTCAAAGTCTTTATATCCTTGATAAGCATTCAAACATGGCTTTAATATGACTTTAATTTTTTCTTGATGAATAGTTGCAACAATACTCTTTATAAGACATTCATCAATCTCTACTTGGAGTGGAGATGGACTATCAAACTTTGTGTTGGGTGAATATTTTGTCAGCCAGCTAACTGGTGATCAAAATAGGTCTCTTCAACCACAGCATAGGGAGATTGGTCATCCAAAGTTGCAGGTTTACCACATCCAAAGGGAACTAATCTCTCCTCTCATCAAGGGGAGGTTCCCTATTAAATATGTAGCGCTATATACTATATATATAAGTAAAAAATAAAACATAGGGGTAGGGTATCACCATCCATCTCTCTTTTTTTAGAGATGATGCTCAAAGATCAAAGGACAAATCCTAGGTGATTGGTGAAGATACTTCTCTTCTTCCAGAAGTAACATTCAGCCAAGAGCCAAATCCCTTCCTGGATAGTAGAAATCCTGGTGAAATGACAGAAGGCACTTCTCTTCTTTCAGAAGTGATCTTGTGGGGAACAGCAGGAGTTCTTTCAGGTAGGATAAGTAACTGGTAACAAAGTACAGAGTAACTAGCAATCTGAGATGTAGCACAAAGTCTCCACCTTGACTGCCCAAGAGTGAAACATGAAGAACAATGGGGGCACAAAGTCGTCCCAATGTCCTTTACATAGGAACAAAAAACAAACACACACTGAAGACAATTATGACATCACAAAGTCTGAAAGTAACTGGCTTCAGGACACCTTCCTGATTACTTTCACTAGTTCTACTTGCCAAATTAACTAAACAAGAACACATTCAGAAGACAGACATAAGAACAATCTCCTAAAATGATACAAGCTATAACAGCACAAAGTCTGCAAACACTTGCTTTCTCATTCAAATAAAATGATATGAACAACAATCTGAGCTCAAAGTCTTAGTATTCGCCTTTAAATTTGGGCAGAGTTTTTCTTCTATATTCAGAACATCTCCCTTCAAATGATACAAGAGATTACATTATATAGAGGCCAAGGGAGGCTTGACACTTTGTCCCATGGAGCGACCCATGTTGCGCATTAATGCCTTAGACACATTTTTTATTCTATCAGGGAGGGCCATGCTGGAGTCAGGTGGCTACATTAATTATGGCATGTTGATTCATCTCCAGTGTCTACTCCCGATCCTAAATCACTCATTCCATCACCTACTAGCCGCACAACTGTCTACTCTACCTTTATTCCAAAGGGGACAAACAGGCTGAGCTTTCAATGTTTGCAGGCCCCAAATATCTACTTGGTGAACTGCTTCACCTATTGGAAATAACTCATGTTGAGTTTCCCTCTTTGTTTCTTCTTTATTTTGGCTATGGCCTTGGGGTCTTTGAATGCATTCAAGTCCACGTTTAAGCCTGCAAAGATCAACAGACACTTCATTTCAGAAAATTTGATGTTCATGGGTCTTTCCTCTTTTAAAGGTTAACGGCTAGCCAATCGCCCTAAATTTGATGTTTGCGGGCCTGTCATTCTTCTTAGCAACTCCTTTGTATCTTTCTCGCTTCCTATGGCTGCTTTTTGATGTGACGTGGGTGAGGACATGTGGCAGCATCTACAGCTTTGAAATAAGCTTTAAAACTTGTTAAAAGTTGAAAGCGCAGATGCAGACACGTGGCAGCTTCCACTGCACTGGGAAGGGACACGTGGCAAGTTCCGTTACTTTGAAGTTGGTAGAGATTATGTCTCAACTTGTGACACTAGGAAACTTCTACTGTACTTTGAGGCTCGACCCTTTCCAAAGGGAAACTGCCCTTCGGGATCTTGAACAGGGTCCATTTTTGAGTGTCGAGTGTCCCCTGCAAGGGTACCTACCCTTTTGGATCATCTAGGTAGCCTTCGGGCTTTGATTCTTTCGAAAGACTATTGTCTCTTTTATTTCCTTCAGACAAAATGTCTAAAGAAATTCATTCAGACAATTTATCCAAGGGAAACCTTTCCTTGGCTTTGTGTCTCTACGTTGGGAGTGTTCCATTCTTTGACATGTGGCACCTTTCGCTACTTTTGACAAGTGACACATGGCATCTTCTGCCAAAATAGGCAAGGACACGCGGCGTCATCTGCCTAATTCATAGGAGCTCTTAGAAACTTTTGAGAGTCTCATGGAAGAAGACACATGGCGGCTTCCATTGAACTCTAGAAACACTCACATAAATAATCGGGGCTCATTTTTGGTATCACACAAATGATGACACTTGTCATCTTCCACCAATTCTCACCAAGGACATGTGGTAGTATCTGCCACTCTTAGAAACAAAGTATAATGTGTCTCGGCAGACAACACTTGGCATCTTCTATTCATCCTTTTCTTTTGTGCACTCCTTGGTTAAGCTATCCATTGAATCATTTGTTTGATGCTTCTTTCCTTGACTGAGGCCACCTTTAAACTTTTGAATCTGTGAACTCATTGAACCTATGAAGTGGTTTAAGGTTCAACGGTTCAGTCGGTTCTTTCTTTTGATTTGGCTGAGTCTTTTTTGATATCTTTGAACCAAGTGCGTTGAACTATTTAGATGTTGAACCTGTTAAACTGATGAACCAAAATGGTTCAAGGTTCAATGTTTCAACGGTTCAAGCCTTTGAAACTCGTTGAGTGCTCGGAGCCGTAGAAACTTGAAATGGTTGAACTTTGAACCTTTGACAAATGCGCTTAGCTCTTGATGATGACGTTGAACCTTTGAACCCATTGAACCAAAATGGTTCAAGGTTCAACGGCTCAATGGTTCAATGGTTAAATGGTTCAACCCTTGCTTAGATACCTGTTGATAGACATTTTTTATCGAACTAAGGCGCTAAACCAATCTTGAAAATGACTAAGTGTTGGAAACTAGTTCTTTTGATTGGACTCGCTTGCAGAAACCTTTGCCCCTATTGAACCTGCTAATCTCTTTACTAAATAAGCTTGAAAAATAAGGAATTTGAAAGTTCAGAACAAATTTTGAGAAGGGAAGAGAGAAATTTTGGTCTTTTGAACCAAAATAGTTCACATGTTATCCCAAAAATGAGAAGTCATTTTTCAAAGACAACAACTGGCTCCAGTTGGGGAACTACCTTCAGTTGGAAACTAAAAACACAGCTGGGGGGAGTAGAAACTAGAATCTCTAGTGCCTTGAATTATACCATTGTGCTATGGAGTCATGCTACCCAAAAAGAAAGGCTCCAAAAAATGAAAATGAAAAGAACAAAATAGAAAGAAGAGACTATACAAATATACATATGTATAGGAGAACTCATCCGATACTTCAAGAGTTGAAGTGCTTCAGATGTTGCCCATTGTGAGGCAGAGAAAAGAGAGTGCCATCTTGATACTTCAACATGAAACTATTTTCACCGTTGTGCTGATGAATAGTAAAAGGGCCCCTCCACAAGGAATCAAACTTTCCATGCATCCCTTTTGGTTCTCTTCTCTTGTCCCATAGTAGGACTTGATCTCCAATCTGAAAATCATGATTCTTTGCTTTGTGGTCAAAGAGCTTCTTCATCAGACCTTGATGGGCAGAAATTCGGTCCACCACTGCAGTTCTCTATTCTTCCATCTCAGTCAAGCACATGATCTTCTTATCAAGGGTGCTTTTGTATGTTTGATATTCAATTGCCTTAGCTAATTTTAATGCTAGCAATTCCAAGGTGATTGGTATCTCAGCATTGAGTCCATAAAGAAGTTGGAAAGGAGACATACCAATTTCCCTCTTTGGTGTAATTTTTTCTGCCCATAGAGCATCAACCAATGCTCTATACCATGTCCTTTGGTTGTCATCCACCAGCTTCTTGATGATAGTCACCAGGTTCTTATTGTTTGATTCAGCGTGTCCATTCCCTTATGGAAAGTAATCAGAAGAGTGGGAGAGTGTAATTCCATAGTGGAAACAAAATTGGGTAATTTTCTGAGAAGTGAAACAAGCAGCATTGTCAATGACAATTTTGTTTGGGACCCCAAACCTAGATATGATGTTCTCTTTGAGGAAATTGCATACTACTTCTGAAGTAGCATTTTTGGTTGGAATAGCTTCCACCCATTTGGTGAAGTAGTCTGTTGTTGTAAGGACATAATCATGTCCAACACTTGAAGATGGGTTTACAGCACCAATAAATTCAATTCTCTATTACTGGAATGGCTCCTCTATGACCACTGGCTTGAGAGGCAGGGTAGCTAACTTGGGTCTTTCAACAAACTGCTGGCATAGTTCACACTCTCTAGCCCACTTGTATGCATCTTGAAATAGAGTTGGCCAGTAGTACCTAGCTCGCAAGATCTTATGGGCAGTCACAGGAGTGTAAAAATGTCCTCCACAGGCCAAACTGTGGAAGGACTTCGATCGTCGACTTTGCTGCTCCTTGTCCACACAGTGAAGGAACATTCTATCAAGGCTCCTCTTGTATAGGTCATTGACCTAGAGGAAAAAATTAGCAACTTTCAACTTGATGGTTCTCTTTTCTTTATAAGATAGGTGAGCAGAACACTCACCATAAGTAAGGAAATGAGCAATGTCTGAATACCACTCATTCGTGGTGGAGACAAAGAGGACTATTGGTGTGTCTTTCACCTCTGATTCTTCATGCTTTGTTCCTCCCAACTTGTTGTCAGCAATTAGTTGGCATAGCCCCTTCCCATGCACCAGCTTTGTTGGCTTGATGACCAGATCAAATTCTTGGATCTTTGTAACCCAATTCCTCTTTTCATCTCAAACTCCTGCTAAGTCAGTATGGATTTGACCATGGTGAGAACCAAGGTATTAATTTGTGAATTCAAGATGTAGAAGTGTAAATGCTTCACTACCTTCACCACTGCATAAGCATGCTTCTCCGTGTTCGAGTACTTTAGCTCATGAGCTTTGAGCGGATAGCTCATGAAGGAAATGGGGGATTCCATACCTTCTTTATTCTATTGAACCAGAATTGCTAAGAGCGTGTGTTCTAAAGCATAGCTGTATATGGTGAACTCTTTGTTATAGTTTGGACAAACCAAAATTGGAGCATGGGCAATAATAGTCTTGATATCCTCAAATGCTGACTTACCTTCTTCAATCCAGCTGAAGCTAGCTTTTTCCTTTATCATATTTACAATGTGCCTAGTCTTCTCAGCAAACTCAGGGATGAACTTCTATAAGAAAATCACTTTTCCAAAGAAAGAGTGAACAACAGTCTTACTTGTGGGCAAGGTAAGCTCTTGGATAGACTTGACTCTGTCTGAGTCAATATTTATGCCCCCTTTTGACACAATGTGTTTAAGAAGTTTTCCCTCTGTTACTCCAAAGACTGACTTCTTGGGGTTTAAGGAAATGTCATTTTGGCGGCAGTGTTCCAGCACTTGTTGCAAATGGTGCACATGATTTGGGAAATGCTTAGAGAAGATGGTCAAGTCATCAAGGTAAACTACAATGAACTTACCCATCTCATCCTTGAAGGCAAGGTCCATTGCTCTTTGGAAGGTGGCGCTAGCATTTATCAAGCCAAAAGGCATCTTTCTATATGCAAATGTGCCCCAAGGTGTGGTGAAAGCAGTCTTATGTTGGTCTGCCTCACCAACTTCAACTTGATTATATCCTGAGAAGCATCTAGTATTGATAACATCTCCGAACCTGTCACTGTCTAAAGCACTTGATCCATGATTGGCAAAGGATAATTATCCTTCAAGGATGCTTGATTCAAATTTCTAAAATCCACACAAAGGCAAATTTCACCATTCTTCTTCCTTACAAAAACTATATTTGCAATCCATGTGGAATGATGGATTGGAAAAATGATCATAGCATTTAGCATTTTTTGTATCTCAGATAGAATATTACCTGATATTTTTGAATTATATTGCCTAGACTTTTGCCTGTAAGGTGTCGAATCAGCCTTGAGAGGGATGTCATGTCAAATTTCAGCAGGCTGGAGTGACTTTAGGTCATCATTGGAGTAAGCTAAGACATCCATGTATTGATTGAGTAAAGTGGTGAACTTGAACCTCTCCTCAGGAGTACAACATTTCCCAATGTTCACCATCTTGGGATCTTCCTTGGTTCCCAGATTCACTTGATCAAAATTTTGGAAGGAGCTTGAATCTGTTTGTTGCTGTTTGACGAACCTATCATGTTTTTCAAACAGTTTCTCAAGGGAAACTAGGGCTTTGGTAATCTTATTCCCTTTAAGTTGTAAGAACTCTTCATCCATACTTGAACTCGATTCAGGGGTCGGTACAGGCTTTTGAGGTTCACTGCCTTCAAAATGTAGCCATTTAAAGTTGTCCTTTTACTCCAGAAAGGCAATGATTTGGTTGTCATTATTGAACACTTGCCAATGACTGGCATTATCAAGCACACTTGGCCGAAATACTAGCTCAATGGTGTACCTATCTCCTTTGAAGTCTGGGTGGGGGACCAAAAGAGTAGCTGAAATAGCCAGTGCATCCTCCCGGTCATTGAATTCTCTAGGAATGGTAGAGATGCTAAAAGCATCAAAGCTTTTAATTTGGTTGCAGACTAAATTATGGTAATGATGCAATCTTTTGTTCCTGGTTTGATACAGGTTTCTCACCTGAGAAACCACTAGTTCGGCATCTCCTTTGGCATGAAGGAGCTTGATGCCTTTGTCTTGAGCAGCCCTCAATCCAAGCAACAGAGACTCATATTTAGCTGTGATATTAGTGTTGCTAAATTGCAACTTGTAAGATGAAGGGAAAATATCTCCTTAAAGAGATATCAACACAACCCCAATGCCTGAACTAGTGGAGGAGTAGCTTCCATCAAATTCAAAAATTCATACCTCATTTGATACTGATTTTTCTTTGGATTCTTCTTCATTCAGAGGAGGAGATTCCTCCACACTTGCATTACGCTCTGCTAATTCTTTTATTGTTTCAGCTGAACGCATTTCTAGGTTATCACTTATAAGAGCTTCATCAGATGCCTCATGAACTTCATTCATGGATAGAAAGTAGTTACCCATGCCTGAAGACTCAAACAAAATTTGAGCTTTGGGTGCTGAGGTTTGGGTAACCACGTATTTTGCTTCCTTCTTAGGGAGCAGCCTCTTCATAACACCTTTGACTAGAATTCTTGCCTCGGATAAGTCCATGCTCAATTCACCACCAACATTCTTGCAGAAATTCTGACCAAGAAGGATGCCATATGATGCTGGGATGTCAGCTACCAAGACAGTCATCTTGATTCTTTTGTCTGAAAACACTGCAAATGCAAATTGAGCATCTTTAATTTGTCTCAATAGAGGTACTTGCTTGTTCTCCATGGAGAAGCAACTACCAAAAGTCTTGGTCAACGTGAGGTCAAGGGATTCGGCCACTTTAGTAGGCATGACTTTGTCTGAAGCTCCAAAATCAATGATGTAATTGTTCAGCTGACATCCATTTATTAGCAATGAGACATAGAAAGGTTCAGTCCTACCAGGAGCAGCAGGAGGGGTAATGACAAGATTATTCTGGGTGGGTGCATTCTTTGGGGGATCATGTGTCACTTTGGGATTTGCTTGTTCAATAGGGATGTTCTAATTTTTAACACATTAAACCAGTTTGTCTAATTGCTCAGGATGGGACTGTAGAAATTCAAATTCAGACATTTGAATTTTGATTTTCTTTATATGGTCAATGATATCAAATGTTGGAAATGAACTAGGTATAGAGGATGAGAGTTCATCCTTTTGAGTTTTGGGAGGGGGAGAACTGGACTATGAATTTGAAGTTGAAGGTGCAAAAATGTTTGGAGTACTTACCTTTCTAGCAGTCACCGGGTCCTTTGGCTGGAAGGGCAAAGTGGTCCCATGCTTAGCAATTGAAAATGTTGGTTGAAATTGCCCCTCTGTCTTCTCTTTATCAGCTTGTTGAGCTAATTGATTCTTAGACTGGGTGAATATAGCATATGTCGAGTCCTTTGGTTGGAAGGGCAGAGTGGTCCCACACTTAGCAATTAAAACTATTTGTTGAAATTGCCCCTCTGTCTTCTCTTTATCAGCTTGTCGAGCTGATTGATTCTTGGACTGAGTGAATACAACATATGACCCCTTAGCTACATTGCCTTCACTTTTGGGTTCATCCTGATAGTTCAGGAAACCAATATGGGAGTCGCCAGCTAAATATTTTTCTTCTTCAGTGAAGAGATTAGCGTCATCTTCAGGATTCAACTTAGGCTGAAATGAGAAATCTGATTCAGCTTCAAGGTATCTAATTATTGAGTTGATTGGAGGTGCTTCAAGGGCGATGTTCCTCTGTGGAGGAGGAAGGCAATTTAATTGTCCTTGGTTCTTGGCAGCATGTCCTTGGTAGGACTGATTAGGGAATGTCCTCCTTGGTACATCTCTGTATGAAGGAGCAGATGACATCCCTTGTGCCATTTGCTTTTTGAGAGCTAGCACTTCATTTGTCAGCTTTTGCACCATTGGGTCAGTGGTGGCTATAGATGAGTATTCAAAAGATGAAGAGGATTTACCTTTATTAGGGTCCCTCCTTATCTTTTCAGCCAAGATAAGGTCATCTTCTACCTCAGTAGACAAGTCTTGAGTAGCAGCAAGGTCTATATGTCTAGCCCGTCTCAGCAAGAAACTCACTTCAGGCAGCTGTGAGTTGATGAAGAAACACTTAAGATTTTGAGGTGTCGACTGGGTGATCATGGGAATCCTATGCCTCAGTTTATCAAACTTGACAATGAAGTCCCTCATAGGTTCATAAGGCTCTTTTTTCTTCTGTGTGAGCTAGGCCAGCAAGGCGTGTGCATCTGCTACAGGCTTAAACCTGGCTTTAAATTTATCTTTGAGGGTGTCCCAATCAGTCACTAACTGAGCTTTTAGATGGTAGAACCAGTCTGCAACAGCACCTTGTAGTGTCTCTATGAATAGCCTAATTGTTATGTCTTCATACTCCACACCTATTACACCACAGGCTATGCTGAAGGCAGCAATATGTTCATCAAGGTGAACTTTCCCATCACCAAAAAATTTGGGAAAATTCCTTCTTGAGCTGTGTGGAAGTTCATGTAGGGGTGGGGTCAAATTAAGTGTGCTAAATGAGTTACCCCAGGGGCCTTGAGCCATGGTTTGATTATGTAAAAGTGGGATAACAAATTTCGCTGGAGTATGCATGGGCAAAGCTCTGCTAGCAGCAGAAAAAGAAGCTCTACCTTGTGTTGGTAACTTGGTAGGGCTAGAAGGAAGACTCCTAGTTTGTTGAAGGTGAGCTTGTGGAGGAAACAACTCAAAATTGCTTTGTTGCACCAACTCAAAAGCAGGGTCAACAACACCTTGAGATTTATGGCTTCTAGTATAACGTGGAGTTGCTAGATTATGAAACAAAAACGGAAAAGGATTGGTCTTACTTCAATTTGAAGCTTGAGGCTTCAAACTACTTGTCCTTTCCCAGCGGAGTCACCAAAAATTGTTGGGTGAATATTTTGTCAACCAGCTAACTAGTGATCAAAATAGGTCTCTTCAACCATAGCATAGGGAGATTGGTCATCCAAAGTTGCATGTTTACCACATCCAAAGGGGATTAATCTCTCCTCTCATCAAGGGGAGGTTCCCTATTAAATATGTAGCACTATATACTATATATATAAGCAGAAAATAACACACTAGGGTAGGGTATCACCATCCATCTCTCTTTTTTCAGAGATGATGCTCACAGATCAAAGGAGAAATCCTAGGTGATTGGTGAAGATACTTCTCTTCTTTTAGAAATAACATTCAGCCAAGAGCCAGATCCCTTCTTGGATAGTAAAAATCCTGGTGAAATGACAGAAGGCACTTCTCTTCTTTCAAAAGTGATCTTGTAGGGAACATCATGAGTTCTTTTAGGTAGGATAAGTAACTGGTAACAAAGTGCAAAGTAACCAGCAATCTAAGATGTAGCACAAAGTCTCCACCTTGACTACCCAAGAGTGAAACACGAAGAACAATGGGGGCACAAAGTCATCCCAAGGTCCTTTACATAGGAATAGAAAACAAACACACACTGAAGATAATTATGACATCACAAAGTCTAAAAGTAACTGGCTTCAGGACACCTTCCTGATTACTTTCACTAGTTCTGCTTACCAAATTAAATAAATAAGAACACATTCAGAAGATAGACATAAGAACAATCTCCTAAAATGATACAAGCTATAACAGCACAAAGTCTGCAAACACTTGCTTTCTCATTCAGATAAAATGATATGAACAACAATCTGAGCTCAAAGTCTCAGTATTCACCTTTCAATTTAGGCAAAATTTTTCTTCTGTATTCAAAATATCTCCCTTCAAATGATACAAGAGATTACATTATATAGAGGCCAAGGGAGGCTTGATACTTTGTCCCATGGAGCGACCCATGCTGCACATTAATGCCTTAAACACATTTTTGGTTCTGTCAGGGAGGGCTATGCTGGAGTCAGGTGGCTGCATTAATTGTGGTGTGTTGATTCATCTCTAGTGTCTACTCTCGAGCTTGAATCACTCATTCCATCACCTAATAGCTGCACAACTGTCTACTCTACCTTTATTCCAAAAGGGACAAATAGGTTGCGCTTTCAATGTTTTTAAGCCCTAAATATCTACCCGATGAACTACTTCACCTACTAGAAATAACTCCTGCTGAGTTTCCCTCTTTGTCTCTTCTTTCTTTTGGCCCTAGCCTTAGGGTCTTTGAATGCATTTGAGTCTGCATTTTAAGCCTGTAAAGATCAATAGACACTTCATTGCAGCAAATTTGACATTCACAGGTTTTTCCTCTTTTGAAGGTTAACAGCTAGCCAATCGCCTTAAATTTGATGTTTGCGGGCCTGTCATTCTTCTTAGCAACTCCTTTGTATCTTTCTTACTTGTTATGGCTGATTTTTATTGTGACACAGGTGAGGACATGTGGCAATATCTGTGGCTTAAAAATAAGCTTATTGGAATAAGCTTTGAAACTTGTTAGAGGCTAAAAATGTGAATGCAGACACGTGGTAGCTTCCGCTGCATTGGGAAGGGACACGTGGTGAGTTCTATTGCTTTGAAGTTGGTAGAGATTGTGTCTCGACTTGTGACACTTGGTAGCTTTCATTGCATTTTGAGGCTCGACCCTTCCCAAAGGGAAACTGCCTTTCAGGATCTTGAACAGGGTCTATTTCTGAGTGTCGAGTGTCCCCCGCAAGGGTACCTACCCTTTTGGATCATCTAGGTGGTCTTCAGGCTTTGATTCTTTTGGAAGACTATTGTCTCTTTTATTTCCTTCAAACAAAATGTCTAAAGACATTCCTTCAGACAATTTGTTCGAGGGAAACCTTTCTTTGGCTCAGTGTCTCTGCATTGGGAGTGTTCCATTCTTTGACATGTGGCACCTTCCACTTCTATTGATAAGTGACACATGGCATCTTCCATCAGAACATGCGAGGACATGCAGCATCATCCTCCTAATTCATAGGATCTCTTAGAAAATTTTGAGAGTCTTACAGAAGAAGGCACGTGGCAGCTTCCGCCGAACTCTAGAAACACTCACAAAAATAGTTGGGGCTCATTTTTGGTATCACGCAGATGATGACACTTGTTGGCTTCCGCCTATTTTCACTAGGGACACATGGCAGTATCTGCCACTCTTAGAAACAAAGTATAATTTATCTCAGTAGATGACACTTGGCAAATTTTGTTCATCCTTTTCTTTGCTCGCTCCTTGGTTGGACTATCCATTGCATCATTTATTTGTTGCTTTTCCCTGACTGAGGTCACCTTTGAACTTTTGAACCCTTGAACTCATTGAACCTATGAAGCGGTTCAAGGTTCAATGGTTCAGTCGGTTCCTTCTTTTGATTTGGCTGAGTCTTTTTTGATATCTTTGAACCAAGTGCGTTGAACCGTTTGGACGTTGAACCCATTGAACTGATGAACCAAAATGGTTCAAGGTTCAACGGTTCAATGGTTCAAGCCTTTGAAACTCGTTGAGTGCTCAGAGCTATAGAAACTTGAAACAGTTGAACTTTGAACCTTTGACAAATGCGCTTAACTCTTGCTGATGACGTTGAACCTTTGAACCCATTGAACCCGTTGAACCGAAATGGTTCAATGGTTAAATGGTTCAATCCTTGCTTAGATGCCTGTCGATGGACAGTTTTGATCAAACCAAGGTGCTGAACCAATTTTGAAAATGACTAAGTGTTGGAAACTGGTTCTTTTGATTGGACTCACCTGCAAAAGCCTTTGCCCCTGTTGAACCTGCTAATCCCTTGACTAAAAAAAATTGAAAAATGAGGAATTTGAAAGCTTAGAACAAATTTTGAGAAGGGAAGAGAGAATTTTTGGTCTTTTGAACCAAAATAGTACACATGTTGTCCCAAAAATGAGAAGTCATTTTTTGGGGACAACACTTTGCACAAAAACTCTCCAAATCATCCCAAAAGGCCTCCTCATCATGATCAATTGAAAGGACATGAAATTCATCATTATTCTTACCATTTGAAACATGTTGATCATATATTTCTACCTTTTAGATGAAGTCAAATGAAATTTTTTGATCTGCTACACTTGTCTCATCTTTGTCAGGAAAATTCTTTATCTCAGCACTATCTTTATGTGAGTTATCTTCATGGTTTTCTTCTAAAAAAATATTTGTTTGTACCTCATCTATATCAGTTTTTGCAAGCTCTTGAGAAACCTTTTGTAACTACTCTTGTTTGACATCATGAAATATCGAATCATGTTTATACCTACTAAGTGGTGTCTCGACAATGATTTCTTCTTCTTGATCACTCAAGTCACCTTCCTTTTATGTCTCTTTGTTTGCATCTTCTTCACTTACCTCACAAAGAAGATGTTCTTGCTCCAAAGTGGCATGGTAGATCTATAAAAGTGTTAAATAAGATGAGAAAGATCTATAGAAGTTACCATAGATACCTAATTTTACTCATGAGGTTGTTCTTCTTGGATCACCTTCACCTTATCTCTCTATTGCACTTTATCTTGAATGGCTTTTCATAAAGGAAAGGATTTAGGCTTCTGAGAAGGAAGGGATGAAGGCTGAATGATCTCTTGTTTGAATTCACCATCTTGAATGATGTTTGATTATTCCTCTTCCTTGTTTGACTCCATGATTTGGTTCCAAGATGGGAAAGATAAAGGCTCTTTTTTGACGTTTTGATTATGGTTCTCCTCCTCTTTTCTTGTCTTCAACTCTAACTCTCTGATCTGCTTATCAATATTCTCCTCAAATATCTTCTCTTTAAAGTGGTCAATGATCTCAGGTTGTGCCATAATAATCTCTTTTTTTCTTTGATAGTTCTCTTGGATAGAACTCCAAGAAGGGAAGGTCTAAGAAACATATGAAGAATTTGGCAAACTCAAAGGGGCTCTTGGAATGGTCTCTTGAGAAGGAATGGATGGCATAAAAGGAGATTGAGGTTGGCCCTATTGTTCCTTGAGGCCTTTTAGTTTGTCTTCAATACTTTGAATGTAACCACCTACATCCATCATCTCATTAGTGAGATTACCCCAATTTTCCCTCTCAACAGGTGTCCATTGCTCTTTTATTTACTACAACAACTCTCTCAGATGATGGATCTTGTGAGTAGGAGTATCTTGGCCATAATAGCTCTATGAGTATAGCTCTAGTGCATGCTTTTTAAGGATCACTAAAGTTTGTTTAATTATTGGTATGGATTGGGTAGCTACAAAATGGCCATGATTAGGTTGGTTGGATGGGTAGGATGGCTCATGATAAGACTAGTAAGAGTCAGTATTATGATAAAATGGTTGTTCATAAGGAGGATCAAGGTATTACTCTTGCATATATGACTAATATAGATCCTAATACTCCTGGTAAGGATCATAGTGTGGTTTTTCATACTAATCATAGTGACAATGAGATGGATCCATACTAAAACAAGCTATTTGAGACCATTAGTAAGCCAAATACTAAAAGTAATAAATATTCAAATGATCCCTGATGTTCACAACTAGATTTGAGAGCTTGAAACCTGATGTTCATAACCAACTTTGAATGCCTAAAATTTGCATTGATCTTCTGGATGCCTCCAAAGGCTAATGTGTAGAATGATGTCCTACCAAGTGTGTCAGAAACTATTATCACTCTGGAGTGCACCCTGTTTGAAAATGTGTAAGGCACACCTTCTCTCTAGCTGATACAATTGAAACTTATTATAGTGTGGGTGACTCTATATTAAGAAGAACCTCTAGAGAGGGTTGGTTCCCTTAAGATTTATCTTTAAAAACTAAACTATTTTGATTTTTTGGGATGAAAAAGGAGAAGGAAACTAAAATAGAAAATCCTATCTAATTGGGTGATGCACCTGAATGATTGGTATTATTTGAAAGCTTTATTAAACTGAGTAAGATACATATATGAATCTAAAATAAACTCTACATTTACTCTTAAACATCAGTGTTTCAAAAGAAGGCCTGAAAGAAATTTGCAAAGCAAATTCAAATCTTAGGTTTTCAAATGACCTGTAGAGGATGAGATTTTCATAGTAGAAGTGGAAAGGACCTAAAAAAAGAGAAAGTAGATGCCACTTATATGCTGGTACACATTCAAATTAGAATCTATTCTGATCCAAAAAACATATGCAAAAATTCTTCTTTATTTGATAAATGGTGTCAATTACAATTTCTTCTCTGCTTCAAAAATTAATGAAAAATGACTTCAAAAAGCCAATATAGAAGTCTAAAACCTTGACTAAAACCAAAGCGGCATGGCAAAGAGAAGTACTAGTCTTCATTGAGTTAAAATAAGACTAAACTCCTTTTGAAATATTAAACAAAGGCTTTAAAATCTTCCAAGTCTTCAAAAAATTTATGTTCTTCATTTGTGGTATAGAATTGAGAAGTGGCGGGCCCATGTTGACTTGTCAACCTTCCTTGCATGAAAATCACACCATAAATTAGAATATAAATCAATATTAAAATTGGGTTTAAATTCTTGAATTTTCTTATCTTGCATGAAAAGCATGGGAGATGCATGAAACTAGTCAAACTAGTAAACCGAAGAGATTTGATCCTTAAGGACTAGTTAACTCTATTTGAGCTCAAGTTGCATGAAGTGGCACTTGTGGATTGAGTTAAGAATGATATATCCACTTTAAAAACATATATGGCATGTGGTAACTCCAAAATTAATTCATTTGATATATTTTCAACATCATTCTTTACTTACTTGATTGACCAATTAAGCCTATTAGGCCAATTAGGCCTAATAGCCTATCTTCTTGCATTTGAACTCCATTAAACCTAAAAAAAAATACCATGAAACCTGAAAAAAATAATTATATAGACTTGGAAAAACTTTTTTCATCACAATATATGTGATTTTGATGAGAAAACACTCGCCATTCAGTCAACAAGGTTGACTAGGCCTAATTTGCTCCATTTTCTTGCAGACTGACCATTTTGATCAAGTTGGTTGAGATACTTATGGAATAATTTATGAAAAAATAAAAAATTTAATATGAATAAAAATTATTTTGATTTTATATCTATTGATTATATTTCATTGAAGTGTCTTGTACTTTATTTTACTTTTTTTTTCCACAAAAAACATGATATATTCCCTCATCCATACAATTCCATGCATAAAATTGACATTTATGAAATTATCTCTGAGTGTAATTAACATTTGAAAAGTTTTCAAGTTGATCAAATATTATTTTATAGCAATAAAATCAATATTTTGTGAAACTAGTTTTTTGAGTGTTTAGGAGGGCTTTGAAGCTGAATCTTCAAAATGATGATTCATGAAGTACAGACCTCAAAATCTCAAAATATTTAAATCTATGTGTATCACACTAACCCCCCAAAAAATTTTAAAAATATTGAGTTACCATGCAAGATATACAAAAAATTATCACATGGAGAAATCTGCTTGTGGGGTTTTGACTACATTCTGAGCTACCTACACTCTTAACGATAGTTCATAAATCACAGAACTTAAACTAGTATTAATTTTTAATTAATTGTAATTAAATATGGGTCCTCAAAACATATCTAAATAATTTGGCTAAAATCCACACGTGGTGAAAGATATGAGCATCTGAACAGGAGGCTTGAAAGGGTGTCTAGAACTACAAAAATGAAAGATTCATCAAAATAAAAATACCTCTTTACCTGATTCCAAATACATTAAAAAATCATCATTAGTATTTGTAATGCTATCAAAACACTCTAAAATCACATTTTTCTTGAAATTATTTTTAAAAAAAAAACCCTTTTTGGCTTAGATGCCTATTTGCTTGCAAAAGCTTGTATAAGCATGGTTTGCTTAAAATTTATAGTTTTGACACTATTAAAAGTTATTATTATGATGTAACAACATTATTCCATGCTTCTCAAACTTTTACCTGGACTTAGAAACCTTTGTGTCGCTCTAGAATGATACCTACTCCAATGGTGATCTCCAACGGACATACTGAGGACTGTTACAAAACAAAAAGTATCTCCACTCATAAAATGTTCATTAATTTTTTTTATAAGGTTTCTCAAGTCATGATGACTTTGTGTACAAAATTTGGGGTCTTGAAACCACTTGTAGCTCCCAGAAACCTTAATTTTCTCATAAAATTAACCCATGTGCATGATTGTCTGCATATTTGAACTTGAAAATGCTCTTTTTGAAATGAAAATGACCCATTTACAATACATTTTTTATTTTTTTTAATCAAAATTAGTGCTTTTAGGCCACAATTCCCATCTTTAAAGGGCTATTGAACGGTTTCTTGAAAGTTTTGAATGATAGGAGTAGTAATTTGGCCTTGACAAGTCAAATTACTAACGATTGAAATAATAAGGTGGTATAAGGTGAATCTGAAGTGATTTCTATCAGTTTTTAGGCTTGTAACACCATTAGTGATAAGGAAGAAGCTTGTATAGGTTTAAATAATAATAGAACTGGTAAGGCAAATTGTGAGACATCCTTTTCAGTCCATGATGAATCTAATTTTTTGAGTGGTGATGACTTGGGAACTTTTCAAAGTGTTAATTTTCATGAGGAGAGCATGATTCAGCCATTAAAACACAAATTTTACTTACTAGGGATAGGGCTTCTAGAGTATAAACAATCTACTCTATCAAAATGTGAAGAAACAATATCATCTCGTATCTTTGAAGCTTGGTACAATCAGAATAATCTTGCACACAAAAGAGATGACATGATAGGAAAAGATAATGTCAACACTTTACTGGCATGTAAAAATGATTGCAAATCACTTACAAAAGAGGATCAAATTTGTGTGAGTGGTAAAGCTAATAGAGGTTTCAAAGAAGACATAGACAATTTATTGTAAACCAATGAGAACGATGACATGGATATTGTAGGAGTAAACAAAATAGATCAAAAAACAAATGCCACTGCATTACCACAAATAGCTATAGCTATGATTCTAATTTATTTCTAAATGCTTACATTATGCCTCTATATGAATAGGTCTTTGAAAGATATAAAAATAACAAACTTTCTATTTTTAGACATTCCTAACAACTTCTAGGCAAAACAACCGATGAACAAAAAACAATACAAATATCTTTACTAAATATAGACATGGAAGAATTTACAAAATTTAACACTCCCCCTTAAATTCTTCCACTAGTTATTACAATATCCATTACTCCTAAATTATGTCTTAAATGTTCGAATGTCTCTTTCACTAGTGCCTTCGTGAAGATGTTTGCTAACTAATCTTCAAATCTGCAGAATGCTAATTTGATTTCATCATCTTCAACCAATTCTCTTGTGAATTGATAATGAATATGTACATGCTTGCTTCATCCATGAAACACTGAATTATTCATCAATGCTATTGAAGACATGTTATCAAAAAATATGATTATGTCATCTATTTGTTTCTTCTTCAAATCTGCTAAGACTCTCCTTAGCTAAATTTTTTGACATGCTGCTGCATTTGCTGCAATGTACTCAGCTTCTATTGTGGAAAGAGAAACTATGGGTTGATTTTTGGATGCCAAAGAAATAGATCTTGAACCCATGTAAAATACACAGCCAGATGTGCTTTTCCTATCATCTACACTACCTGCCCAATCACTATTTGTATAGCCAACTAAATCAAAATCACTTGATGTAGTATAAAGATTGCCATAGTTCTTGGTTCCACTAACATATCTTAGAATTCTTTTAGCTACTTTCCAATGTGTATCCTGAGGTGTTTTCATAAATCTAAAAATCAAATCACTGCATACACTATGTCAGGCCTAGATGTTGTCAAACACATGAGGCTACCTACCATGCTCTTATATAAGGTTGAATTCACCTCACTGCTGCAATATTCCTTACTCAACTTGAGTCTTGTATTGGTTGGTGTTGGCAGAGGCTTGTTGTTCAACATTTTTAACCTCTTCAAGATTTGTGAAGCATACTTTTACTGAGAGATGAATATGCCATGATTCATCTGTAGTACTTCTATACCAAGAAAATATCTTAACAAAACCAAGTTTGTCATTTCAAATTCCCTCTTCATTGCTTCTTTGAACTTAACAATAAAAGCATTATTATTTCCTATGAAGATTAAATCATCTACATATAACACAATAATCAAAATCTTACCATGGTTTTCCTTGATATAAAGTGTGGGATCACGACTACTTTTGTTGAAACGATTTGTAGTGAAGTATGAATCAATTCTACTATACCAGGTCCTTGGTGATTGCTTAAGCCCATAGAGTGCTTTCTTGAGCCTATACACCTCATTTTCTTTTCCTGGTACTTCATATCTAGGAGGTTGATCAACATAGACTTCTTTGAGTACTCCATATAGGAAGGTGGATTTCACATCCATTTGATATACCTTCCACTTGTGTTGGGCAGCAATCGCTAAGACAACCTGCATGGTTTCCATTCTTGCAACAAGAGCATAAGTCTCATCATAGTCTCTACTAGGTTGTTTTTTGTATCCCTTAATAACTAATATTGCTTTGTACCTATCAATTGTGCCTTTTGTTGTGCTCTTGGCCCTGTAGACCCACTTCACTCCAATCACTTGTTTACCCTTAGGTAAATCAGGTAACTCCCATGTCTTGTTTCTTTCTATTGATTTTATTTCCTCATTCATGGATTTACACCATTTTTATTCTTTTACTACTTCTTCAAAACATGTAGGTTCATATAGAGAAAATAAAGCAAAATTCAAGTTATCATCATACCTTGAGTCATCATATATCTCCTTCATGCTCCTTGTCTTTCTAGGCATAAGAGAAGCAAGAGTTAGGTCTAAACTGATACTAAAGTTGCTTGATTGAGGAGCATGTTGTGAAGGTGATGGAGGTATTGCTGATTTTTCACCTTGATGATCTGTGACTTGTTTAATTTGAGCATCTTCATTTCCATCATCTATGAGTATCGATTCTGAGATACCCAATGTAGTGTCAATGGTGCCATCCCATGATTCATTTTTAATGAATTTGACATCCCTACTAATCACAACCTTCTTTGTAACAAGGTTTAACAATTTGTATGCTTTAGTGTCTTCATAATATCCAAAAAATATACATTTTTCTCCTTTATCATCAAATTTATGCCTTATTTCCTTTGGCACATGTGCATATGCCACACACCCAAATATTCATAGATGCTCAACACTATACTGTTTGTTTCTCCATGCTTCATGTGGAGTCTTGTTTTGAATAGCCTTTATGGGACACCTGATCAATAAATACACTTTTTTTGCTACAACTTCACCCCAATATTCTTTTGAAAGTCCCTTGGCTTTCAATATGCTTGTGGCCATCTCTTAGATGGTCTTATTATTTTTTTTATACCACTCTGTTTTGTTGTGGAGTGTATCTAGTTGTGAACTATTTGTCAATTCCTTCATTCTTAAACAAAATTAAGAATTCATTAGACACATACTCTCCCCCTCTATCTGATCTCAAGGCCTTGATGAAATATCCACTCTATTTTTCAACCAATGCCTTAAACCATCTAAACTTCTCAAAAGTCTCAGACTTATTCTTTAGGAAATAAATCCAAATTTTCCTACTATAATTATATATGAAAGTTAAGAAATATTCATTCTTAGATTGAGTGTGAGTTTTCATTGGGTCACACAAATTTGAGTGCACCAATTCCAGAGGTGCTTTTGCACTTCTAGACATTCCTAATTGAAAAGGCTGCCTATTTTGTTTCCCTAATATGCATGACTCACATTTTCTTGTAGGTTCTACTATTATTGGTAGACCTATAACCATATTCTTCTTAGATAAAAGATCTAATCTAGAAAAGATTAAAATCCCATACCTCAAATGCCAGAGTTTAGATGTGTCTTTCATGATTGTCTTTAAGGTTGTTTGATGTAGTACTGTAGTACTCCTGAGAGGATCAATTTGCATCTTAAGAGGAAACATTTGGTTCCTTGTCATTTGAATTGTAGCTATAATGTTCTTGCTTCCTTCCTTATCAAATATTTTGCACTCTCCATTCTCCATCAAAACTCTATATCCTTTTTGGACCAATTGTCCAATACTCAATAGATTATGCCTCAAATTTGGAGCATAATAAACATCTTGGATTGCTATCATCTCAACTTGCTTGGTGCAGATAACTACAGTTCATCTACCAATAATAGGAACTCTTTCATTGTTTCCCATCTTATCTTAATATCTGATTGAATATTCTTATCAATAAAAGAAAACAGATCCTCATTACCACTTATGTGGTTACTACATGCACTATCCAAATACCATACCTTAGCACTACTCTGCTTAGCAACATTGCATACAATGAACAGGATTGGCAAATGTTTAGATTCATTTACATTCTCAGTGATTACATGTGCATTTTGTCTTGATTGGTTATATTGCCTCTTTCTACATTCACTGGCAAAGTGACCATACTTATGATAATAATAACATTGAATATTACTTTAATCATACCTTTGATTTGAAGTAATACTCTTCTTCTTGTCTTGGAAATTTGAATGGGAGCTACTAACTCCTTCTTGAATGTCTAAACTTGATATTCCATAGTATCTCCTTCCACTTCCTCTACCTCTGAAGCTTATGCCTCTATTTTCTCTTCCTCTCCCCTGCCTTTGAAACTGGCCTGAGCCTTGAAGGCTTGCTCTAGGGAAGAAGGTTCGGATCTGTTCAACTAGTGTTCATGGGTTTGAAGAGAATCCATCAATTCATCCACTGTCATCCTTGAGAGGTCTTTGGCCTCCTTAATAGCTATGACAATTGTTTCATATCTCATAGGCAAACTCCTAATGATATTTTTAATGATCCTTTGATCATCTATAGTTTCACTATTAACTCTTAATTGATTTGTCAAGCTAGAGATCTTAATATAAAACTCAGAAATAGACTCATTTTCATTCATTTCCAATGTTTCAAATTCTCTTCTAAGCATTTGGAGTTTTACTAACTGTACCTTATCAATACCTCGATAGAAATTTTGGAGGATTTCCCATGCTTCTTTTGCATAATTTGTTTATGTAATTATTAGATATATGGCTTTTTCCATTGCCATCTCTATCAGATTCAATGTTTTTGCATCTTTCCTCCGATTCTCCTTCAACTGGGTCTTCTGAGCATTTGTCAATGCGGTGTATGTTGCTTTATCAGTCACATCTATGAAATCAGTAATCACACATTCCCATAGATTGTTTGCCACTAAAATCATCTTCATTTTCTTTGCCCAGACGTCATATTTCTATCCATCAAACTTTGGCAGATGTTTCCAATTCTTTCCTTTCATGCTGGCTATATTACTGATCTATTCTTTTTTTTTATTTGACAGATTTAAAATAAATATGTCTTTTAAAAAAATTGGCTTATAACTCAAATACTTACTTATGGAGCGTTGATCACAGTTGGATGTGATAAAATGTTATACCATTTTATTTTATGATCTAGTCTCCTTTCGTAGATCTCCTCTTTTATTCTTCTACCAACACTTGGCTACAACAATGATCTCCTTGCAAAAACAACATGAAGATTTAATCTACCTGCTACTTTTTATCATGCCTCTATCAGCAATATGTATCTTCTTTGATTGCTAATGCTATTGTCACTCTGTGTGCAAATAGCGATTTCTTTTTTTATTGTTTTTTTAACAGTGCTTCTATCTTGACCTTTTCTCCATGATTGGAAAGTCGTTGGACTCTTCGTTGGCTTTGACCGTGCCTCTCAACGAAGCTCTTATGACTTCACTGGTCAGATCTGTGTTATTAATGGTTTCCTTTAGAAGGCACAATCTCTATCTCTCTCTTTTATTAGTGCTACCTTGCTAAAGATAAAACAATGATATTTTTTTATTATCTTGTATGTTTCTCCTTCTAATAGCTCCATGACCTTTGTTGTTGCACGGTTTTGCCTGATCTTTAGGCTGTTGTCTCCATCATTAATTGTGAGATCTCCTCTGATCTGGTTGTGCCCAATGGCTCACACTCTTCTCCTCCAGCTGGCTAGTTTACAACATCTTTATACTCTCTGAGTCTTCTGGCCTTTGGCTCTTTAATGTTGGTTGTGTTAAACTGATAAACACAAATAACTTCTTCTGCACTTTTAATCCTCCCTCCAATTGTGCTCTTCAATGATCCTTGGCTTTGATACCACACTGTAAGAGCAAAAAAACAGATCAAAGAACAAATGCTACTACATTGCCACAAATAGCTACATCTATGATTCTGATTGATTTCTAAATGCTTACATTATGCCTCTATATGAAAAGGTCTTTGAAAGATAGAAGAATAACAAACTTTCTATTTTTAGACATTCCTAACAACTTCTAGGCAAAATAATTGATCAACAAAAAATAATACAAATAACTTTACTAAATATAGACATGGGATAATTTACGAATTTCAATAGATATTATATTAGGTATTAATTCTTTGGAAAAATTCAACAATGATCTTGTTTAAGGTGTTAAAGTTGGCACATCTCAAATAAGAAACTTGACAAAGATATGCGAGTTAGCTATAGATGAGGAGTGTTGTACATGTAGTGAAGTTAATGGAGTTTTGAAAGAGGATGTGGACCCGATTCTAGAGATTCAAAGATTGAAAGACTTTGTAATTGCTAAAGTGTTAGTTGTGCTTAATGATGACCCAACTGGAACACAAACTATTCATGGAGACACTGTATTAACAAAGTGGAGCATTGAGTTGTTTATTCAACGGTTCAAACAAAAGCCATCATGTTTTTTTATTTTGACCAATTCTCATTCTTTGAGTAGTGACAAGGCAATTATATGGACCAAAGAGATTTGTATAAATTTAGAGAATGTAGTTACATCTGAAAATATTAGATACATGGTTGTTTTGAGATGAGATTCAACACTTTGTGGGCATTTTCAAGAGGAAGCAGATGCTACTACATCAGTGATAGGAGAGATAGATGCATGGATTAAATGCCCCTTCTTTCTTCAGGGTGTGTGATACACTATTGACAATGTTCATTATGTGGCAGATGGATACAGACTCATTCCTGTAGGAAATACTAAATTTGCCAAAGATGTTGCTTTTGGTTACAAAGCCTCAAACCTATATCAATGGATTGAAGAAAAAACTAAAGGACGTGTAGCTGCCAACAATGTTGCTTCAGCCTCCATTCATGGTATACAAAAAGGAGATCTAGATGTTGTTTGTCATAAACTCTGTCATTTGCCAAAGGGATCAATATGTGTAGTCAATACAACCAATGAAAGGGATCTTTGCCTTTGGGTTAGTAGAGATGACACCCAAGATCAGCAGATTTGGAAATTCAATTAGCACATTGTAAGTCTTCTTGTTGAACTTTTTAGGCATCATAATGCTCCATAAGTGTTGATGGTCTTGGCCAATGCATCAAATTTTATCCTGCATGTAATAGATGGAATGCTTGTTGATGGAGAAGCATGTACAACACCATAATTAGAGCTATTGGAAGCAACAATAGGGGCCATTTAAACTTGTAAGCTCCCAAGGTTGATTTGGGATCATGGTATTTGAAGAACAGTTCATGGATTGCTTAAGGGTAAATAATTTTGGGAAACGTGAACTCTAATGTCCCTTTTTCTAAATTAATTAAATTGAAGGACCCAAAACCTATTTTATTTCTCATGGGCTAAGAGGGATTAAAAAGGGAAATAATATTATAATAATTCATTAAGTTGTCCCAAAAGATACTTTAAGTTATAATTTGAGGGGGGCACTTAATGTATTATTATTGAATGAGACGAGAAAATATATAATGGATATATGACAAAAAGGTAATTAATAATTATAAAGATGGAAAAAGATGAATATTCAATTAAAAGTAATATTAATTACTTTTAGAGTTTTGGATGAAAAAAACTTATTACAAGAATTGATTGAAAAAAGTGATGGGTCAATCATCCATTCATTCAAACGCTTTTACAAAATCTTTGTTTTGCAAATTTGGGGTAACAAATTCAATATTTTACATAAAGGATGAAAACGCTCATATGCATAGGGTTGGGGATGAAAACCCTCAAACCCATTTGATAATTCCATTCAGGGATTACACTAGAACTTTCAAATTTAGAGGAAATCCATCACACAGGTACAGAGAGGCTAATTTATGGTTGTATATGGGGTTACAATACTTTAAAAAATTATTAAAATATTCTCTCAAAGTGACGTTTCAGCTTGATGCCACTATTCATGGCATCGCTATTCACATCATCACTATTCACTACTGTACCTACAATTATAGTTTGTCATACCACCTACAGTACACTTCCAGATTGGGCATCGTTATTTTTTGTAAAAATTATGATAACATCACACTCATAGGGGTTTATTATTACTCCCAAGGATCTACCATACCTTCCAATAGGGTGTTGTACTTCCAAACTGGCTCTTTCAGCTACGGTTTTAGTAAAAAATCAGTTTTCATGAATTATATGCAATTTCAGAATAGGATTTATTGTAATAAATTCATATTTAGCATATTTGAATTAATTTAGAGTTGGGTGTGTGTAATTTCAATAAAAGTTCAATTGGGTATTCAATTTCAGCATTAAATATTAATTAGATATTTTAAGTTTTGCATATTTCAGCGGTATGGTTTGTTTCAACTTGTATGCTTTCATCCTAATTCAACAAGGGTTTTACAGAAAATCCAAGATTGTTCATATTTGTCCAAAAAGGGACATTTCATCAACCCAAGTATCCAACTTGTTTAAGAGTCGATTCTTTTAAATACCTCTTTCAGACTTGTGCAAAAGCTCAATCTACTTGGTATAGGATTCACAACCTCTTCCAACCTTTCCAACTAGAGCCATTCCCCTAGGGTATGGTTTTCTTTAGGGGTATTTCTCAATGGCATACTTATATTGCTTCTCTTTATAACTTCTTTGAAGTTATAATTTTATTTCAATAAAGGAATTCTAGAAATGCAGCTATGTTTCACAATGAAGAACCATCTTCTTAGTTCTTTGTTAATGATAAGGTAATTATTATCTCTTCGATGCTTATGCATATTCAAGCTTAACCCATGGTGGTACTCAAATTTCAACACTTACAGTGGTTACTCAACCACTGGAGAAGTGCTCCTTGCACTATGAGCCACGTCCCCTGGAACCACTCACCTCATGGCTCTCTTTTGCTGACACCTGGGGGGAGACAAAGTCACTCTCACAACTGGAGCCACTTCCCCACTCCTCACTAGGGGGAGGGGGCTAATGGGGGCGGGTGAGGTGGTGTTGGATTCCACTACCACCTCGTGGAAAGTTTGTCACTGGCCTATCATGATGGAACTCACTTCGATTGGTGGTCGATTGGTGGCATTATTGTTTAGCCACCCCTTGGTTGGGACATCACTGCTTATTTGTCCCCCTCAAATACCACTTTGGATGGTTAGGTGACACCCAATCCTCCTTTTGTTGAGCCTTCTTCTTGGAGCCCCAACATCCCAAAAATGATCTATTGTTGTCCCTTTTTAAAATTGCACCTTATATCAAAAAAATGTGCTTTATATATTTATTTTAATTTTGGTAACTCTAAGTTACTATTGACTTTCTAAGTTACCCCCTGATCGGTGCAAGGCTTCCCAAGGCTTACAAAGAGATAGTGCACCTATGATGACCCAAACACTTCAAGCAAAAGGTGCATAGACACTTCTCATCTACACTCAAGCCCGAGATAGAGGCACAGGTTTGCACAAGAGTAAGAAGATGGTTCGCGCTCACTAAAGATTTCAAAGCACACCTACACGCAAGTTTCTGTGGTGCACAAGTCAAGGGATATACAAGCTCAAGAGTATAGGACCCAGGGTCTGAATGGTCAAGAAAAAGAAGTGCATAGGAATTAATTAACAAATCACGAGGAGTGCATGCCAAGTTTCACACTGTGCATAAAGTGACAATGTGGCAAGCCAAAGGGGGAGCCTGCACAATAATTGACAAGTGATGAGGAAGAGTAAAGAGGTAGTTAAGAAGAGTTTGAAATGGTGTCAAAGAAATTAAATGTAGAAGTGACTACCAGGCATCAAGATATGAATACACACCACCCTCTAACCTTGTTAGAGAAATATTTCATTCCCCTATGCACATGTATCCCAAGAGGATTTTGCCACCAACTCCAGATCTAATCATCGGATGAGTTTCAAAAAGCATGGCCGCGACACCGTAAAAGGATTAAAAGTTATACCCACCACCCCAAGTGATGCATTAATTGTAAAACAGGGTTGTTCTCTATAAAAGCCTAGTTTTCCATTGTAAAACGGTCAACATTTTCTTTAGTAGCCTCATGCTACCAAAATTTGCCCTCCATGAGCACTTGTATTGGCTAAACCTTGTAAATTAATGAGAATTAAGTTCACCTCCTTTCATTCCTCTGATGATCTGTGTGCTATTTATGTTTGTTGATTTTTGTCTATGGGTAATGCTCGCCCCTCTCATTGTCATTCATTCCCAGCACCTCTTCCTTGAACTCAAAACTCAATTGCAGGTTCTTTAGGCCTGCACACTAGTCTTAAACCAGGTGTGCTTAAAATAGAAGGAATTCAACCTACTTTGGAGGCTCGTCCCAAAGAGTGCAAGGGTCTGACACCTTGGGGACGTTCCGTTCGTTATGACGAGACAACCAATGCTCGTGCACACAACTATGCAATAATACTTTTGCACCCAGTGCTTTAGACTCTTGTACCCCGCACAAGGCCTTCACGCTTAACACCCCATCGCAAAGATTCCCCACACTGTGGAGCATCCACAGGTGCACGTTTTCAAATGACAAATTTTTTTGGCATGCCCGATGGGACCAAGTTCAAAGAAATAGCTAAGGGATCGGTGTTACCCTTAGTTATCAAGTGTTGAAAACACTCTGTAGAGCACCTGGCGACTCTAAATGTCCAAATCTACTAGTTTAAGTAGTTTGAGTGCTTGAAACATGTCTTTCCACTCCCCTTTCCATGAAAATGTTGCAATCATGCCTCCCCATTTCTTATATCAAGCTCATGCGAGCACTTATAGTCTTCCCCCAGTTCAATGCCTATGGCAACTCCCTTTTGCTTCTAATTATCCCTACGCAAGCCACCTTGTTCCCAATCAGCATTACTATTCCCTTAATTAGCCTCAAAGGAGCTTTGGCGATATACATCTTGGTTTCCAGAGACAACTGAGAGAGATTGAGAGAGAGCAGGGGTATGATAGAAAACAAGAGGAACTTGCTCATCAAGCTCACACTCGGTAGCAGGAGATGAAAGAGCAGCACAAATTTTAAGAGGAATGCTTGGCTAAGCAAATCATAGCCAAAGAAGAGCAGATGCGTCGATTACTTATGCAGATGCAAAAAATTGAAGCACAACTAGTTTCCTCCGCTCCTTTTCCTAGCTTTAAGTAGGGTCCCCATGTGCCTGCAAGCTAATATATGGGACATAAAGCTTTCATGCTCAAAGTCCCTAGCTTCAAGTAAGATAGCTTTGTTGCACCTTCAAGTAAATCCCCTACTTTCAAAGTACCAAGCTTTAGAAGGCCCGCACCTGCACCAATTCAAGAGCCTGCACCTGTGCTAGCTCAAGAACCCATCCTTTCTAAGGAGCCTCAAGCACAGTCATGGCAGACTTCTTGGACCATATGTCCTGACTTCTCAATGCCCAACCTTGTAAAGCCCCCATCCTCTGCACCAATTGAAGCCTCTTGCCCTCCCACTATCTCCCTTTTTACATGAGGACCAGTTGTATGGAAGGCAAGTGTAGACTATTGGAATGAGGAGGATACTTCGAGTGAATATGATGAGGAGATCGTCATTGGCAATCCCTTTTGCATTACGACACTAGAAGAATCAACCCTGCTACGAGAAGAAGATAAGTACAGTCAGATGGAGCAACAACTTGATGAGCAGATGATCAAAGTGGCAGTCAAAGGGGAGGACCTTAATGAAGAAGAGTCCATCTGCGCCACTCTAGAGTGCATTCAAAGGCTTGGGCCTGACCTCTCTTGGGTGAATGAGTTGTCATTTGGCACTATGAAAGAAGACCTCAAAGGAAAGGCTAACCTTAAAGAGGAGTACGCGCTCAAAGAGAGCAACTATGATCACCCCAAGGTGAGCTCGTAGGGGCAATCACAGATGCAGGAGGACTCTTTCTAGGATGCACTAGAGGAATTTTGTGCAGACCTATTTGACAAACTGACACCCCCTTAGGAGTAGACCCATGCCTAGCTCTGCACTAACAGCCATGCTCAGTTGTAGATAGGCAGGGTGCGCACATAGTGGAGGTTACAACCGTGCATATGGCAAAGACCCATAGGGAGCAAAGTGCACACCTAGGTTCGGATGGGTCATCTCAGAACTTATTTGAATTTAAGGAGCAATGTCAGCTAGTTGAGCCCAAAATGCCACAAGAAAATGCAAAATAAGATGTGGCAATGAGCGTCATCAATTTTTGCACATGCAGGCATGTCACAGAATGGTTTCCAAGAGATACATTGGACTTGGAGTAGCAGTTTTGAGATAAGCAAAGGCAACCCACTAGAGCAATGAGTTACTTGAGCACCATGTACAAGCCTCCCACACTTCAGAAGGCTCTGTCCGAAGCACCAATAAATCTGGGAAGGATCGGTTGAACATCGAAGACATCAACCATCTAGAAGAAAGGCCTCTATGCAACATGATGGAGTCATTCATCAAAGGATAGCTCGGGCAAATGAGCTTCCTTGAGTGCCTCCTTCACAGCAAACGGATGCCACCACGCCTCCACTCGTCACATATCAACAAGAAGGCACACAATGCAAAAGACCTAAGAGGTTTCTATTTTGATCCAGGGGGGCGAAGGCCTATGTTTATAGTTTGTATATAGTAGATTAGATTAGCTTGCATTACATTTCCCTGAGTGCCTGTGTGCACATTGTATAGTCTTAGTTTTGTTTTGTTTTCCCCTAAGTGTGTTTTGCACATCTATTGTTTGTCCTTTTCCCTTTTGTTTTGTTGAGGCCAGAACTCAATTCAATCTATTCAGGGATAGGCCAAGCAAGTTGTAGCTCTAATGACTTCGTGCCCAATGGATCATTTCAAAGGCCATTGGATTCTCGCTTAGCATGCAAGTGTCCCGTAGAGGTCCCTAGAAGTGTTGACTTTCTAAGTCATCCCTTGATCGGTGCAAGGCTTCGCAAGGATTACAAAGAGATAGTGCTCCTGTGATGACCCAAACACTTCAAGTAAAAGGTATGTAGGTGCTTCCCATCTACGCTCAACCCTGAGATAGAGGCGCAGGTCTGTGTAGGAGTAAGAGGATGGTTTGCGCTCACTAAAGATTTTTATGTGCACTGCATGCATGTTTCTGTGGCGCACAAGTCAAGGGGCACACAAGTTCAAGAGTGCAGGGCCCATGTTCTGAATGGTCAAGTAAAAGAAGTGCGCAATGAGCAATTACCAAATCACAAGGAGCATGCACCAAGTTTCGCACCTTGCATAAAGTGATGACGTGGCAAGCCAAAGGAGGACCCTGCACAGTAATTGACAAGTGGCGGGGAGGAGTAAAGAGGTAGTTGAGAAGAGTTTGAGACGTTGGCAGAGAAATTAAATGCAGAAGCGACTTCTAGGCATCGGGATATGAATGCATGCCACCCTCTGACCTTGTCAGAGAAATCTTTTATTCCTCTATGCACGTGTATCCCAAGAGGATCCTGCCACCAACCCTAGATCCAATCACCGAACGAGTTTCAAAAAGCATGGTCACAACACCGTAAAAGGATTAAAAGTTATACCCATCGTCCCAAGTGGCGCATTAATTATAAAACAAGCTTGTTCTCTATGAAACCCCAGTTTTCCATTGTAAAATGGTTGACATTTTCTTCAGTAGCCTCATGCTGCCGAAATTTGCCCTCCATGAGCACTTGTATTGGATAAACTTTGTAACTAAATGAGAATTAAGTTCACCTCCTTTCATTCTTCCGATGATCTGTGTGTTATTTGTGTTTGTTGATTTTTTTCTGTGGGTAATGTTCACCCCTCTCATTGTCATTCATCCCCAGTACCTCCTCATTGAACTCAGAACTCACTTGCAAGTCGTGTTCTATGCGCACTTGAGTCTATGTTGATGTTATATGTGGACCGTTTGTCATCCCTCTGTTCCCACGCCTCTATGCGAAATACTTACGCATTTGGAGTGAGTTGGCAGAAACTGTGTGATATTGTATTATTCTCAAAGGTTTGCACTATGTTTATGGCAGTAGGAGTGCTCGCTCTATTTTGGGCGCATCGCCTTTTACTTTTAGCATCTCTTACCTTCTCCCTCCCTTTTCCTCTCAAAGATCCTAGGTTTAGATTAGCATTAGTTTACCTTTTTGCTCTTTAGCCCTGTGTGTTGGTCTTAAATCAGGGGCGCTTAGAATAGAAGGAATTTGGCCTACTTTGGAGGCTCGTCCCAAGGAGCGCAAGGGTCCCATGCCTTGGGGATGTTCCCATCATTACAACGAGAACCAATGCTCATGCATGTCGCTGCACGATAATACTTCTACGCTCAGCTTCTTAGACTCTTACGCCCCACGCAAGGCCTTCGCGCTCAACACCCCACCACAAAACTTCCCCTCATCATGGAGCATCCACGAGTACATGTTTCGAACGACAACAATTACCATACTTTACCAACATTTTTTAAATATACAAACTAAATTGTACTGTCCAACTTATCACTTTATTATTATATATTATTTTTTTAATTAATAATAATTATACTAATATGTTCCAAAAATAAACTTTAAAAAACCCAAACAAATCAATGACGGTGGACATTAAAATCTTAAGATCAGCACTTTCTTTCATGAACGTAGAGAGAGGTAAAGTCTATGATAAGGAACGGTGACAATAAAAACAAAAGGAACTAAAGGAGACTCAAATGGCTGGAAGCTTTTTAGACAGACCCTATCTTGTTTTTACCTCGAATAATGGTCCGTTGACATTCCAAGATGTTCCATTGTTAATTAAAATTTCTGGGCAGATGGCTAAATTTCTTTGCAGGAAATATAACTCTCAAAAACACATGAATTTGTCCAGGCTAAAACAGCAGTCGCACCACTAGATTGTATGCTTATCATTTTCTATCTTGAAGCTGTCCAAAACGCCTTTACCCCTCAATCCTTCGCTCCAGAATGCAGTCATATATTCTGCAAACATGTATCCTCTGTACAGAGTTGGATGCTCCTCATCCACCATGGATTGTGCAGGAGCGATAAACGTATCTGGCGAAGGCCCATAAAAGGTAGGAACGGATATACGGGCTGTGGATGTGTTGGTCACAGCTCTATGCTCAGCGCTCTTGAATCTCCCATTGCTCACAACCTAATCATACACCATAATTCAATTCTTAAGTAGAAAATTATATAAAAGTCTCAACAGATTTAAAATGTGTAATTGAATCTAATAAAAAAAATAAAAAAAACCTGAAGCTGATCTCCCAAATTCACTACGAAGGCATAGGGTATAGGTTCTACTGCAACCCATTTTGTATCCTTGATTACTTGCAGACCGTTCACATCTTGCATCAGGACAGTGATGCCACGTGGATCGGAATGAGCTTTTACGCCAAACGTAAGATCCGGATTTGGGCAAGGAGGCAAATAATTTATGCCCATTATCTGGCTATGCTTCCCAAACATTCTATCCAGATACTCAGGTTCCTGTCCCAGAGCTTCAGAAATCACACCCAGAAGCCTTAATATCAGTGCTCTCACCTCCTCGGCATACTTCCCTGCAACCTCCCTGTGCTCAAACCAAAAAAAATGGTTAGTGAAGTAAATCCTTGATGGGAACGTTTGTTTTGGATTTTATTTTAGTACCTGTAGGCTACAGGTTTACGAGGCCAAGAATGAATAAATTCGTCCAGAGGATGAGCTGGATGTATCAGATAATCTCTCCAATCAAAGACTTTGTCTTTGGTGACATTATGGCTTGTAGAAACCCTGACCAACTGCCTTGGGTCGTCTGAGTAGAGACATGCCCTGTCTTCCACAGGCATTTCAAAGAACTCTTTGGCAATCTCCATCATGCTTTTCATCACACCTTCTGCCACTCCATGGTTCACAATCTAAATGTTCCATCAAATTACTTAATTCTGAGAAAGGCCAGATAAATTTTATGAAAGGGTAAACTAACAAAAACAAATAAATGTGTTTATATTATTTTTCGATACAATCGCCTGAAGATTGTATCCAAAAACAATCTCACTACATTCGAAATGGACTGTGGAAATATTATTTATATTAAAAAAAAATTACCTGGAAGAATCCATCCACCTCACATGCACGCCTGATCTGATTTATCAAATTTTCCCTGATAGGACCATTCAGATGAAGGTCTTTGAGGTCTATGACAGGGATGCTCTGTGAATGAGAGACCTCGGACATGCGGGGACGTTCATGGGGAGGAAAGATGTGTTTCTCCTTCACCTCAAGATGGTTCACTCCGTTGGACATCAGTTTCTCAATACCGACTTGGGTTTCAACTTGAATTGAGGATGACATTCTGTGTAAGGGGAAAAAAGGAGGCTTCAATTGGACTGGAATTTCTTACAGGATTGGGATTGCTTGCGATTGACTATGGTGGGTTTAAATAGGGGTCTGGGAGAGGTACAGAGCATGCGTTTTCATTTAACACGGTTTAATATATTTTCATTAAAATAACGCGTCGTTTACTTGTCCAAGGAAGAAAGCCAAATAAAAGGTCATACAAGTCTTCTGTAACCATTTTAAAAAAGGTCCAGGCGTTAACCGAGTTGGTTTATGCAGAGGAGGTGACTTCTTGTCTGTCGCTATAGATTGGCATAACCTAAGCGAAACACCAAACCCAAATAAAAGGCTATACAATTCGTCTACAACCGTAGAAAATCTCTATATTGGGAGTTTAATTTTTTATTTTATTTTATTTTGTTTTGTTTGTTATAAAAAGTACATTCTTATCAACATTATATTCAAGAAAAGGAAATAAAATAAAATAATTGTTTTTAATATATAAATATAAAATTAATTTAAATCTTTATCATTTATGATTTAAATTTTACATGAATAATGTTAGTAAGATAAGTTAATTAGTTTATTATTTTTAAATGATGTTATTTTTATTTTTTTAATGATTGAGGGTTGGTAGGTCCCTCATGTGTTTTATTAAAACAAGAAAAACCAAGGTTACAAAGAAGCCAAGAATTCCTCCAACAAAAATAGACCCGAACAAGGCAAAAAAATCCGTCGAAGAAATAAAAAAAGAAAATTTAAGCCGAAGTTCACACCAAAATAAACACAACATCTATAGAAGAAGGCCTAGGTTTTATTGTCCGCACCTTTACCTTTCAGTCTTCCCGACCACAAGATATGAGGGGAAGGAACATGGGATATCCGGCCTTTCTTTTTTTTCTTAACTATCATCCATTCCTTAGAAAGAATTGTTGATGCATTACTCATAGGCCCCTCTTCTATTAGGACAAGATTTCTAGCTTCAACGCCCTTGTCTTTATCAACATGTGAATCAAGATCCATCCGAGAGGGAGTAACGCCAGTAATTTCATCCTATTTGTAACATCGTTTCTGGTTTGAAATAATTGTAAGATGCGATGGAAGTGCATCTTTCCACCAAAAAGTAGTAGACTTAGTTTGGAACTAGGACAATCTACTGCCAAATGTCCAATTTCAAAGCATTTATGACATCTAAAAGGGATGCCTTCATAATCCAATGACTGTGTCCAGCAACAATCTCTTATTTTTTTAAAATTTATATTCGTTGGGAGTTTCTGTGAGATATCCATCTTTACCAAGAGTCGGGCATAAGTGGTGTGAAGAAAACTAGTGGTTGAAGCATCAATCGTCAGTGGTTCGCCCAAGATATTCCCAATACTTATGAGGCAAGAGGCTGACCAAAATTGCATAGGCAAATGAGGTAGACGGATCCACACATACTTGATGGTTAGGGTTTCCACTAAGGGGTTGAAATCTGCAAACTAAGGCTTAAGAAATAGAAGGTGGTTATCCTAGCACCAAGACTTGTCTTGTAGGATTTTGGCATGGTCATGGAAACCATCAAAGACAACAATGAAGAAACCTTTTGCACATGGATAAATCTCCATGTTATCTTCCATGAGCGGTTTCCAATTTGTTGAAACCCAGTCATGTAAGGTCGAAAGGTTGGTCCAATGTCTATGAAATCTGCAGATAAGCCTTCTTGAGGAGAACCAACGCTCATTCTTGAGGACTTCCTCAGCCTCTTCCAAAACAAAATCGATAGAAGGATTGATATCTATCACTTGGAGGGGAGGCTTTGTTTTGTCCTTAGAAGAATTTTGAGCATCCACTTCCACAAAATATTTTATTGAGGCTTTGCCACAAAAGATGTTACTTATAACACTTCTTAAGTACTTGTTTCTCATAAAGTTACAATTAAGAAGATAAATTAGATAAGTACAAAGGAGTCTATAAAGACAAAGTCAGGGGTGAGATGCTTTGTTCATCTTAGATGAGAAGAATTCAGTAGGTTTCCATTGCAAAAAGATACAGTTTCATTGAAGGTGATGAAACTCCTAGTTCTTTTAAGTGATAGTTACGAAACCGCTTTGATAGTTATGTAGCTACCATCTAATATAAATAGTGGTTACAAAATCATTGTGGTGGTTCTGTAAGCGATGATTTTGTTCGTAACCAACACATCGATAGAGTACCAGTTACAAGCATTCTATTTCTAATTCTTAGTCCTTTCTTCTTCCTTCTCGGGTTTTCTCTTGATGCAATATATGTATGTTTCTAAGGTATAGTAGAAGACAATAGTGAGTGAGGGAGAAGTTTCGTATGGTTTGAGTCAAACAATGATTCATCCATGTATTCATTGATGTTCTCCTACCAATTAATATTAATTGTTGGTGTTGGGTTGTGATTTATATGTAAGGAAGTGTTTGTAAGCAAGTGAAAATATATAATATATAGGTTTGTGCATGTTGTATTGTTATTAATATCCATGAAGGCATATTGTTGGCAATACCCTATAACTAAGAAGAAGTTAGTGGCAAGAGGAGGATCCATCCCTCACTCTTCCGGAGTTTTCTCAAATTGAGTTTCTCAAAGGCAATCCTTGTGTTTTTAATAGTTGCTTATTTCGTATATATTATTCAACATTCCTTTACATTTTATTACTTTTGCATTTCAATTCCATCACTTTTAATGTCCATTAAGAAGTGTAATCGATACAAAATAAAAAATAAAGCAATCAAGTTATTAAGGGTAAATTTAAAATTATTATTGATTAGTCGGTAATGGAATTTATATAGAAATTATGAGTCGATATTAGGTAACATTTAAGCTTCCAAAGTCAATAATAATAGAAATAAAATATAAATAGCTTGTGAATTAATAACTATGTTGCACATATATATATTTTAACATTTTCATGTTTTCCCCCAAATTAACTAAAAGCATGCAATTGAATTATCAATTTAAAATCTTATGTTGCTTTCTCACAACTCCATAGAAAATAGGAGTAATTTCTCAAAGTTTACAATCTTTAATATTTAGAGCGATTTGCACCATAACGCTCGCATCTTAGCAACCATTTTAAAATAATCTAAGACCAAACTACTGCTTATATTTGACAACCCTTAATTTTAAACATCAAGCTAGTTATACCACCATTTTATATGGTAGGAAGCTTATATTTTTTCATTTTTTGTAAAGTCATGCATTTATTGCACATCATCTACATTTTGACTCCCCTTTGGGTGGATAGGCCATATATTTAATCCCACATCCTCAAGCCCTACAACATTTGTTGCAAGTGTTTTCGATGGAGCTGTAGGAAGCAATGATGCCAAAGCAAGCACAAAAAATGATCCCAAAAGTCTTCCACAAGGTAATGACCCTACCCTTGGAAGCCTCCTCGATGTTGTTTAAGAATTTTCAGAGTTTGATAAAGATTGAAACTACAATGATCAATTTACTCTTGTTACGTATTTTATTAGTTGGGTCCCCATTTAAAGTACTTTGAAATCTTGGGTCAACATCCCTTGGTCAGTCCCCCATGGTATTAAGCTTGAGGGAGTCCAAAACCTCGCCAAGGGTTTTTTTTTGTTTAAGTTTAATAACCCAAAGCACATTCATGTCATTATTTCTCATGGACGCTAGATTATCCATAACACCTTGAAAGTGTTCTCTCATTGGACTTGAGACTTTATCATCTCAGGGCAATCTAAATTGACAATCCCAGTATGGATAGAGTTTCCTGGCCTCCCCTTGCCCTTATGGAATTTTGTCTATATATTGATTAAACCAATAGGGCACTTCATAGGGTTTGAGTAAGAAAAAAATATGTAGCCTGACCTCAAGAATGCATTTGCATGAAATTGGATCTTGCCAAAGATCTAAAAGAAATCATTCATATTGAAATCGATGATAAGTGTTTGTCACAGAGGGTGTTTTATATTAACATGCCCACTACATATTTTCTTTGTCATGCCATAAACCACAAAATCTGTGAATGCCTATTAATGGCCAATTCCAGACCATCCCCATCATTTAAAACCTCTCTTGAGGTGACTAAGAATGCACAAACAACTTCGAATGGATGGACTACTATTACCATGAAGGGAAATCAACAATCTCGCACTATGGGCAAGGCCCCATCTGTTGTGTATATTGGTGGTACTATGATGATCATAAATCAACCATATCCTGCCACCCAAAACTTGATGGCCCATCTTATTATTTTTACCTTGCAAGCAAAAAAAAAAATTTTGGCACTCAGATCTAAATAATAGTATCTCAATTGCTGCAGCCTAATCATGAGGTGAAATAACCAGATGCAACATACTAAATTTTTATGCTTGATTATAAGTCATTATACCATAGA